>PVKS010013168.1:0-51645 GCA_004027875.1 Aplodontia rufa | reverse complement strand
AATATTCCAGGAAAAAAAAAAATGTGTCTGTTGGGAACATCCACACAGATGTTTTTCCTTGTCATTATTCCCTCAACAATATAGTATAACAACTATTTACACAGCACTTAACGTTGTATGAGGTATTATGAAGTAATCCACAGATCTGAAATATATAGATATAAAATATACAGAAAGCTGTACAAAGATTATACACAAATACTACACACTGCAGATTTGGATATCTACAAAAGGGGTCCTGCAACCAATCCCCTTTAGATACTGAGAAACAATTACATTAGAAAAATAATTCTAATATATAATCATTGAAAACTGCCACAGTTTTCCTTCTGCCTTAAGAAAAAGACATTAGAAATGTTTATGTTAAAAGTTTGTCGAGGATGCTATACCTGAATGACTGTTGCAGATTTATTTTGAACTTTTCCTAGTTTTTCCTTTTTTAACATCAATAATTTTCTCTTTGCTAAGACTCTTCGCCAACATTTCTGAATGATCAGTGTTGCATTAATCTGTTTTTTGATTCGTTGTTTTGTTAGAAAATTTATTACAGCTGACTGAATAATTCTTGCAGCTTTGTCTCTCTCCTTAAAAAAAATTAAAACAAGCAAATATGAATTAAATACTTAAATTACTTAAGACCTTAATTATTGTAAAATAATTAATTTTTAAGTTAATTAAGTTACTACAAGTACTTTGGGGCAAGAACAATCTATTTATTATGCTTTGCAAGTCAGAAACTGTATAAAAAAACACATTTGGGGGCTGGATCGGTGGCTCTGAGGTTGCAGCATTTGCCCGGTATGTGCAAGTACACGGGTTCAAACCCCAGCATCACGTACACAACTAAGTGTCAGAGCAACGAAGGCCAGGTGAAAAACTCAATAAAAAATTGATTCTCTCTCTCTCTCCCTCTCACTGTCCTTCTCTGTTTAAAAAAGAAAAAAAAAAAAAAATTTTGTTTAATAGCTGTCAAAATGTTAGCTGTTTTTAATCATAATTATCAATACACTGTAATTCAAAATTGAGGAACAATAATGATGTAACCTATTTCTGAATTATCTACAAAAAATTGTATTAGACAATGGTTGCTTGTTCTGCTTTTATTTGGTTTTCCAAATAATAAATATAATATTGGTTAATAGAGTAGGAAGATGAAAGGATTAAAATAATTTGTTTAACCAATCAAGGGACTATTTATCAGATTATTAAAAGTGGCATTTTTCCTCAGAACTTTAGAATGAACCTATATTATGTTAATGAAAAACTTCTGTGCTGTTAGGATCACAAAAGGAAACAATAAATGACATTTCCATTCCTCTGTCCAGATCCTACATACTTTGAAAAATAAAATAATGGAAATCAAAACAATACTTTCAAAACAAAATAAGATAAACTGACAGATGGTCTCATGACGAACAAAACGGACTTGCTAATTACTGAAAAATCAGACTCTTGATGCCCAGACCCAGGCAGCACTGACGCTAGGATAAGCCTCACAGAACACAGCATGGTCAGTTAATGAAAATTCCTGCTGAAGGGATGAGCTAAGTCAAGTACCCCTTGTTTATTCTTTACATATTTAAAAAGCAGATAACATTCCTCATCCCACAGGACAGACTAAGTGAATATCCACACCTTGGAATCTCAAAACATGGAATTATTAAATTATCTTAATAAGTTCATATAGCAGTAAATATAAAATTCACATCAAGAACTAGTCAACTGGAGACTGGGATACAGCTCAGTGATAGAGCACTTGTCAAGCAGGCCGGGGTTTGATCACCAGCACCATTAAAAAAAAAAAACAGTAAACTTGCATCTTATAAAGTACAATTCATGTTGTTTTCATTTTCTAGGATTACCTGATAGAGTTTTAGTTCTGTTTTTATTTTATATTTTCTCCATGTTGTTTGTATAAGTCGAGCAGCTCGTATTTCTTTACGAAGATCCAAAAGTCTTGCACAAAGAAATGACAAATAGGTAAGAACCACCTAAAAAAATAAAAAAGATGCATACAGAAAAATCAATACAGAATATACAACTCACTGTCATACTCTGAGACTTATTAAGAGGTTAAGACTCTTATTTACCTTTTCATCTGGAATTGTGTTTGACATATCTGAATGATGAATCATAGCAGGTATTCCACCAAGGTCTCTAACTGCAGACCTAACCAAATGGAAATTTTTCTTTTCATTTTCTAGAAGTTCTTTGTGCAGTTCTGAAGTATTTTCTATTATGCAAGTGAAAAAAAAGAGAAATTAGAATGTTATAGACAAAACAAACATGGAAAAGAAATTGAAAAATTAATTAACAAAAAAGGACTAACCATGATCAAATGCTTTAAGAGATATGTCCAGAGAACTGTCATCAGATTCAGATGATGAATTTAATACCACTGAACCAGTTTGTGTGCATTCCACAGTTTGAGTAGTACGCTGACAGATAGCATCAAAAGGCACATAACAAGGATGGTAGTGGTGAATCAGGTAACACAACACACGGCCATCTGAGAAAGATACTGTGAAATTCTCCACCTGATTGCAAACACCACAAAAATTATTAGCTGTATTTGGATACTAATATAATAGTTTAGATACTATATAATAGTTTTGTAGTTCATTATATCCTTTTATGAGTTAAAGCAGTATCATACTAATTGCTAATAGCACCTAGCACACCTTACTGACAGGCAAATATATTCAATAATTAAATCCTACCCATTTCAAAAGTAGTATTTTTACTGTCTTGGATTGGATAGTGTCAATCAAAAGTTCACTTCTGGGCTGGAGTGGTGGCTAGGCTATTACGGAGCTTGTCTGGCATGTGCAAGGACATGGGTTCAAACCCCAGCACCATGTATACAACTAAGTGTCAGAGCAACAAAACTCACATGAAAAACAAATAAAATTGATCCACTTAAAAAAAAAAGTTCACATTCCTCTCAGAAAGTCACAATGTGACCTTATTTTGAAATAGGTCACAGATACAGTAATTAAATGACATGAAATCATACTGGTAGAGTGGGTTCTTAATCCAAATAATTGCTGTCCTTTTAAGGAGAGACAGACCCAGAACACCATCTGATGGGCACAGGCAGAGACTGAAATAATGCATCTATGAGCCAAGGAAAATTAAGCACTGCTGGCAATCACCAGAACTTAAGAGCATGGCAGTCTCCCCTAGACCCGTTAGTGAGAACATGGTCTCTTCTCAGATGTGGATTCAGACTTCTAGTCTCTAGAACTATGAACATGATAAAGGTCTAGTTTGCAGTAATCTGTTATGACCATCTTAGAAAATACAATAATTATAGTCAATTCTTGTTATCCATGAGCACTGAATTAGGGAATACAGATCACGTCTCACAGAAAGAACAGAAGTAGGTACTTGTGAGCCTCTGGTCCTGAAATTTTCATCAATCAGTAGATGGCGTTGTTCTATGTATGCTTCTGATTCAGTGACACTAAAGCCAAAAGCTCTGTGCTCAACGCCCGAACAAAGTTTATTTAGTGTACATGCTTTGTTTGGAACATCACAGTTTTCTCTTCGGAACTTCAGCCCTACACTTGATGGCCATTTTAGAAAAGAATAAAATAAAATGGACAAAAAAAGCAGAATCTGTATTAAACAGACCATTGAAAGGGCATTTGTTCCCAATATCAGAGCTGAAACAAGGAGGCAGAATGCCATCTTGTTTGACTCCAGCTGGAAATGAGTGCTGCAGCAATTCTACATGTCAGTGAGCCAACAGAATCACTGCCGGTATAGCTTTAGCACTAGAAATAAATTTCAGTGATTTCTAGAATTCATGAATGACGAACACCTATAGCTTTTTTGACTCTAGTATTTAGTTAAAACAGAAGATTATATACATATGATTCACTGTACAACTTCTTTGAGGTAGAACAGTTTAGCATATTCACTTACATGTGTTCTGTATCATGATTCCTGCTTTATACTCCCTACTGAATACTTTATCTATACATGTCTGGGCAATTTTTTTTCATGTATTCACACTAAAAATACATCTTGTACAGAAATATAGTAACAACCTAACAAATGATTACAGAAAGACTAAAAGATTTTTCTTCCTCCTAAAACCCAGTGGTAAGGGTATCTATTGTCACTTTCTGTATGGTGAGTTTATTTGTATTTGCCTTGATGGTACAATAATAAAACTTTACCAGGGGCACTTTTTTAACTTGGTGATAAATAAAACCATCATAATTGTCCAACTGGTGACAGATTAGCTAAAATATAATATATAACAATTTAATCATTCAATGAAGGAAAAATAAGTTTAAATCTGAAAACTAAATTATTTAATAAATGTAAGAAAATATTTTATACATTAAGCTTTATAGACTTTAACCAAAATTTATTTGAAGATATTAAATTAAAATAAAAACAAAGAAACTTACCTTCTTATTATAGAAGGCACAAACTGCATTTACCCAATCCATCAATAACTTTATATTTTCACTATATTGTTCAAAGAAACCACTATTCCTTTTGTCTTTTTTATTAATAACAGCATCAGAACGGCATGTCACTGCAGACATTGATTTTTTTATACTCTGTGTTTGTTTCAGAAAGTGAATTTCTTCCTTTAATTGATCTAAATTGAGGGAAATATCCACCTGAAACATACAAAACATACAAAAAAGGATAAATACCTTATTTTTAATACATTTTATTGGTGCATTATAATGATACATACTAGTGGGATTCATTGTTACATATTCATACAAAAATGTAACCATTAATTTCATTCCTCAGTACCTTCCCTTTCCCTCCTCTCCTATCTCCTAATGGTCACCTTCCTCTACTCTCCTAGTCTTCAATTTCATGTGATTATGAGAATCCCTACCCCCTCTGCCAGTTTTTTCTCTGTTCTCTAGCTTTGACATCATATATTATTTTTAACCTACAGAAATTAAAGTAAATATTTTGTATTTTGAGAAACTGTAGATTGAAAAAATGTAACCTAATCAGAAATTTTAAAAATCCAAAAAAAAGTTCCCAAAATGCAGAAAAGTCCACATTTTCTTTAAGACAAATAGTCTATATATTTTGGGTATACATGTGTGTGGTGTTGGAGATCAAAACTAGGACCTCATACATGCTAGGCAAAGCAAGCACTCTCCTACTAAGCTACATCTTTAGCCCTATGATTCACAGTGATATGTTTAGTTGTTTAGGAAATGAGATTTAACGCCACACAAACCTGGGTTCTAATGGTGGCTTCACTTATCAATCATGTTAATTTTAGCTTCAATTTCCTCTCTGTGAGGGAGACTTAATACTGACTTTATACAAGTGGGATAAAGACTAAAATGGAATACACAAAAATTATCACAGTTCTGAGACAAAATAAATCCTAATATGTGTTATTATTTTTTATCTTTATTTGATTCTAATTCCTTTATAAACCAAGATTCAAAAATGATAAGAAAAAGTACAAAATGTACATACCTGAAATGCAAATGCTATTTTCCAAAGCAATGCAAGAGTCTTTTCCCTGTGCCTATCCACAATATCCTTAGATAGAATTGAATTTCCTACAATAAAAATGCAGTCCATTAGCACGATACATGTACAATATTCAATGAGAAGAATAAGTTTGTCTGTGTTCACTTTTTACCATGTTCATCGCTTAATTGAATTCCTCGTGATTTAAGAATTTGAAGAACAATGTCAACATTGTGTATCTTTTGAAGACGACTTATTGCAGGGATCCTGAGTTTCTTTGAAAGATTCCAGTTCTGTGTGAGAAGTTCCATGGTTCGCCTAGCAATAAAGAAATTTTCAGATTAATTTACTATATGACAATATATAAGAATAAAACTCTTAATTTGAAAAATACTTATTATTCACATAAATCCCTAGAGTTTAAAGGCATTAAGGTCAAAAGGACCCTAAATAACTACCTCAAACTATGCTGATATAATCAGCAAGTTATTTCTCATTTTTAAAGCTGTAATTTAAAGTCCACAAATAATATAAGAAAGAAAAATGCAACACGTGCTCACAAATGAACATGTAACTAAAGTAATAAAATTCTAAAGAGAAAGAAAAAAGAAAGGAAGGAGAGGAAGGAAAGGTGAGAGGTAAGAAGAGGTACGTGTATCAAGGAGTGCTATATTTTACACATCAAGCAAGTGCTTCTTTTCTTATTTCAGTCATCATGGTAGATCCCATAATCATGTATTGGTGGCCCATTTTTTTACAGATGAAGAAGCAAAAGCCAGAAAAGTTTACTTAAATCAGTGATTATCACATAGATAGCCATGACAGAAATAGGACAGGAACATCAGTTCATCACTTTCCAAAATTATAGTCATATTCTCTATCTCATACATATTATATAATAGCAACCCAAAATGTGTGTGTATGTGTGTGTGTGTGCATATATACGTACATACACATGTATATTATGTACATTTTTCTACAAATATATTTGAATACCTACCTAAAAACTACACATAGCCCAGAGTTTAAATTCAAATTCCTAATATCACCTAGATCACCAATATTTTATCCACAATAGTCAGTATTCCCACAGAAAAAGGAAGCCTCAACTGATTATAGTATAAAACTAAAAATTGGTAGAACCATAGTTAGAAAGTGACTTTAGCTCATTTTAGACCAACCACCCAATCAATGTACAAAAAATTTCTGCAACAAAAGACCAATCCATTACCTGAGGCATTAGTGGAGTAATAATTCCCAGGTATTCTAAAGTGACCTCAAGGATTTATGAAACTGTCATTTTGCTGATGCTGAACAAAATAGAAATTTGGTATGCAAAATGAGTCTCTTTACTGGGAGTTCCCAACCAATATATATCACCCACATTTAACATTGTTAAGTGTCCGTAACTTCTGCAAAAGCATGAAATATGTCCTTCTTTGTAGAAAAATCCCTGTTTCTCTCAGAAAGTGGCAAGAATCTAACAGTATGAATTCCTATTGGTTAGAAAATAGATGTGGTGACTTGAATTTATAAAATGAACAAATGAACCAGTTATAAAAATAACAATGTAAAACATTAATATGGGTACTATTCAATGAGAAAAAAAGCTATAATAATGTTCAAAAGACTACTAGCTTGTGAGAATATTGATCAGGAAAGAAAAGAATATTCATAAAATTTTAACTTAGATGGGAGCAAGGGACATGTATGCTGTTTTTGAGAAGATTCACAAAAATCTACCCCAAAAATGTCAAAGAATTCCTGGCCAAATAGCCCTTTGACATCTACTTGAACGGCCCAACACTGTTAACTGGTTTCTTCTTAAGGCCAAATCTGAAGATAGGCAACTTTTTATAGTAGAGCACCCTCAATCTCCTAAAATGTTCTTTGTTCATGCACAGCTTCTGATTTTCAGCATAAGATAGTCCTTCAAATACCTTAAGACACTTACAATCTAGAAATTTCTCTTCCATTTTTCTAAATACTTATAGTTCCTTGAACTGGTCATGATGAGATATGGATATAAGAATTTTAGTTTATACCCTAAATATATCTCTGGTCAAAATAAAGAAGTTGATAAATATATTCAAGTAACTTTTTCCCTGAGGAGTTAAACTTTTAACCAATTTGAATTTTAGCATGATGACTGCTTCCAATATCGTAGCTATACCATAAGCAATTTAAAATCTGACAGGAAGCTTTACTGTAGTAGAGATATTTTATAAAACTTACTAATTCTATGCTTTCCATTTTTTTTCCATTACTAGGAATTAAACCATATTTTAAAGTTTAACTGGTTGTTTTGAAGTTTAATACACCAAACAAAAAATCTAAGCTTTATTAAGAAATCTTATTATTGACTCTAAAACTCCTTCCTTGATAAGTACATAATATATTGGAAGTTCCTTAAAGATAAGACAAATGCCTACAATCCAGAAAGAAATTCTAAAGACACCAACTGTAGTACATGATAAAGGACATGCCTTCCAAAACTGAAAGAAGCAGTTCATTACTAAAACCAAAGCCAATTTGGAGGGATTCCAGTTTATTATTGGGAAAAAGTTCTGCAATTTAAAGTCAGGCATCATGACATTATACCTCAATTCCACCCTATAGAACTTGGGCAAGTCATTCTATCTCTTCATCTCATTTTAACCACACATAAAACAAGGTAGATACTACTAAAAACAGTTTCAAATGATAATGGAGCTCATGAAGCCACTGCTAACATAAAGTGTTATTTAAGTGTTTTTTTTTTTTTTTTTTTAACTTAGTTTCATGCTCTTTCCAACTGCTATTCTGAGACCAGGAATTCCTAATTATGTACTCCAGGACATGTACTCTAGTCACATGTCAACAGGAAAAAAAAAAGTGACAGGAGACAAGTTTCTGGGCATAAAGCTGATATACCAGTTTTCAGCCTTTTATTTTTCCTCCTGAAGATTTTTTACTTTTTTTCAGTTTTCAGCTTTTTATCCTAAATTTATTCCATTACAAGAAAAAAAATTGTATGAGTACAGGATATGGTGGTTTCCACAAAATTCCAGTCTAACCCATTAAGCAAAATAATTCTATTTTTTATACTTACACAAGACGCACCCCACATTGCAAGTCTACAGCAAGATTCGTAACAGAAAAATCAAATTCATCAAATGGTGTCTGAACATGGCTAACAGGTAATCCCAATAAGCCAAGGTGACGGGAAAGGTCACCTTCACCACTTAGGAAATCTCGTGAAAAAGCCAGAAGAATTTCTTTACTAGCCTATAAAGAAACAGATTGCAGATGTATTTCAACATTATAACTCTTTATAATAAAAGCAAATCCTTTCAATCTTTACCTACATATAGATATAAAATGAAATAGGAGTACAAAAAGATTGTGAGTTTCATATCACATGGTAATAATGCAAATACCAAATAATTCTAATTTAAGACCTTTTTAAAAATTGCTAATAATTAATAATATACTATGAAAACTAGATTAATTTGATAATATACTACATCAAAATTAGGTAAGAAATGGTCTCTAAAATTAATTTCTCAGAAACATAGTTTAGTTCACTTTCAAGTCAAAATTAAGAATGGTAATTATGTACTGGAGAAAGGTCAACCAACAAAAACTAGGAAAAGGTTAGAATTACCAATGGGATTCACTAGGAAGACATTCATTCCTATTCCATTCCAGAGTATCGTTCTTTAGAAAACTAATGTTCTTTCTAAACAGAAAATGTGCCATAAAAGCAACAAAAGTCAAACGGGAAATATGAAATATATAACATAAAATGAACACTATACCTTGAATTCAGCATCTTTACAGAAGAGGCAGGGATCATGATAAATAAGTCTGGAAATTTTAGCATGATCAAGAAAACAGACCAACAATAGTAACTTTTTCAATGTGAACTTGGACAAAGCTTCTTCATGACCTTATATTAAAAAAAAAAAAAAGCATAACAAGTTCATCTATGAAAGGCAAGTTTCACCTAAAATATGAAAACAATAATCATATGCTAATAACAAGGAGCAGCAAACAGACAAAAAACCCACTATGTTTTCTTAGTGTTTTACATGTATAAATCCAAGAAACCCACACAACAACTCTACAGAGCAGGTACCATTTAATATTTTCAATTCCTGGATAAGGAAAATATGCATATCAGAAGATTTATATGGTATATTGCAACAGATATTTAATAAATACCTACTCTATGCAAGCTTCATCCTAGGTGCTAAATATACAGTAGAAAACCATAACAAATATAATCTGAATAGGATTTACAACCTATTGAGGATAGAGGACAGGTAGAGACAACTTGAGAGAATACTTACAAACAGTGAAGGAGGAAATGAAGGTCATAATGGGAGTAAGGGAAGGGAAGGTAGTGGAAATAGACATATTTAGACTGGTTTCTTTAAGAAAGTAAAATGCAAATAGAAACAGGAAGAATAACAAGCAGCCATTTAAGCATAGTGTGGAGAAAATACAATGGAGGTAGAAATATTTACCATCTCTATATAGATGAGGAACAGTAGGGTGTCTATATTCAGCTGCTATATCAGGATTCCAAAGTAAGCGATTCAGAATAAACATAGCCAACCCTGTGACATCACTATTGTCTTCCAAAGATATGAGTTCTCCATAAATTGTCTGAAAACAAAAAATAAAACTGAACTCAGAACTACACTAAGAAGGAATGAGATGCTATTGGAAAACGAGTCGACAGCCATCTGCCAAGGAACTGACAAGTATTTCCTAAATAATAAGGAGGTGACACAGTCTTTTAGTAAATAACCTTTTTAAATTGTGTGTATATATATATTTTTTTTTTTAAAGAGAGAAGGACAGTGAGAGGGACAGAGAGAATCAATTTTTATTGATTTTTTCACATGGCTTTCATTGCTCTGACACTTAGTTGTATATGTATATACTGGGGTTTGAACCCGTGCACTTGCGCATGCCAGGCAAGGGCCATAACCACCGAGCCACCTCTCCAACCTAAATTATACATATATTTTAAGCATTCAAAAATGTTTATGTTATACTTCACAACAAAAGAGACAAAGCTTAGACTAAGATAAATTTTTAATCATCTGACAAGCAGGGGTGGTGTTCATCTGTAATCTCATTTTCTTGGGAGGCTGAGGCAGGAAGATCACAAGATTGAGATCAGTCTCACAACTTAGCAAGACCCTGTCCCAAACTAAAAAATAAAAAACACTGGGGTAGAGCACCCTTGGATTCAATCCCCAGTACAGGCACATTGTTCAAATTTAATCATAACTGTCCCACTATAGGTAACATGAAAATACAAGACACATTACCTGCAAATCATCTAAAATGTAATAGCTTGAGAAGTTCAGATATGTTTATAGTCAATTACAAACAAAATTAGTTCAACATTAACATGACTATTAATGATGTATAAAGCAATTAGAAAAAGCTAAAAGCATATCAAATATATACTGTAACCCAACATTGACAAAATGTAAAGATAAAAACACAGAATGTTAAATACTTCCCAAAGTAGAGAAATTTATCTCATTTACTTTTTTTTTTGCCTTTGAAACTTCCTTAAAATCCTCAAACATCATCCCCATTCACATAATCCCACAGTGTGGTGGTAAGGTAGAATGTTTTATTGTGCACAATTATTGACCTCTCCTACTCCCTGTAAAAGAACTACATATTCCCACCATCTGCCATGAACTTACTGTGTCTCTTACCACTGGTTAATACATCCTGCCTAGTTCTGTTTAGCTATTTAATGTGTTTTGCCCAATGGAAAATGCATGGAGCTGACACTAAATTTAAGCAGAAGTTTTAAAAGGCAATAGCATACTACACATTTCAAAAAGCTAGAAGCTTTTTGAAACTTTTCACTAAGAAATGTTTGAGGACATATGTTAAACTTGATTTACACATAAGGCAATGTATACTTATATAAAAGTAACATGGCACTTTATTTTGTCCATTTTTATGTTGTTATATATCAGTTAAAATAAATGAAAAAATAAAACAATAAATGAAACAAATAAAGAGGAAATTTTAAAAAGATATTATAAGTATCTACCTGATGATATTGCTTTTTACCTTCTCAAAAAAAAAAACTATTTTCCAAATTGGAAATAACTATTTCCCAGTTGTAATTTATTTCAGTTGAGTATTATTTGACATGTGAAGCAGAGCTAGTTGACATTTAATTTGCTGATCAATAAAAGAGAAAGGATACCAGCATTGAAATAAGAAATCTTAACAATGATATGAAAATAGAAATCTTATTGTTTTGAGTCTCCATTTATTTATATATAAAAGATAGATTGCAAAAATTCCTGTCAGTCCAAAGACTCTTCTAAAACTTAATATAAATTGAAATAGTAACAAGACTGCACATTAGGAAGGTGAAAAACCTAGAAAACCCATAAAAACATACTGGTAAAAGACTAAAAGAAAAGGAAGCACAGAGAACACTTTATTATAAAAGCATAATTTTAACATGCAACTACTAGTACTTGCTTTCTAAGTCAATTAATTTTAACATTCTAGTTATTATTGAGCCAAGAACATGCAAATAACTCAAATCTGGATGACAAATTATTAAGGAGTACTTGATCAGAATGGTTGGGCTTTGACTCAGATGGCTACAGGTTCAAAGCATGACCAATCACTGGCTTTTGGCAAATCCCTTAACACAGCTTTTGTTTTGTTAGAGAATAAAAATAATAATATATGCCTATTTGAGTTTTAAAGAGATTTAAATCAGAAAATATAAACAGCCTAATCTTTTCATTTGTGTGTTCAAAAATAAGCTGACTATAGTGATCATTACATCCAGCATCAAATTATTTGTATTTAAAAGACTACAGAAGTAACTAGGTGTGGCGGCACATGCCTGTAATCTCAATGGTTCAGGAGGCTGAGGCAGGAGAAGCACCAAGCCGGAGTCCAGCCTCAGCAATTAAGAAAGACCCAAAGCAATTTAGTGAGACCCTGTCTCAAAATAAAATATTGGACAGGGATGAGGCTCAGCGGTAAAGTGTCCCTGGGTTCAATCCCTGGTTCCATAAAATAAAAATAAAAGACCACAGAAACAAATTACTCTGTAACAATATAATTCCTCAATAAAAAAAAAGTATATATATAATGACATATTATAGTTACCTAATCAGTATTTATTAGTTGACCTTATATTTTATGCTAAAGATGAATCAAGCTAAACAAATGACTTTGTAACTTCTGAGTAAAACAATATTTTATTAAATAGTCTAAGTACATATAACTAAAATTAAAAAATTTTAAAAAGTGACAGTGAGAGGGATAGAGAAAGAGAGAATCAATGTTATTTTGTTTTTCATGTGGCTTTTGTTGTTCTGACACTTTGTTGTATACATGGTGCTGGAGTTCAAACTTGTGTCCTCACACATGCCAGGCAAGCGCTATAATGGCTGTACCACTGCTCTAAGCCCCTAAAAAATTTAATTGTTTAAAACAACTAAAACATATGCTTACCTCTAGGCCAATTCGAAGCCACAAAGGATTATAGGACAACAGCCAATTCAGGACTTTCTGACGTTCTCCTGAAATGCAGGTCAAAAGGAAATTAAGTTCAGGTTGTTATTGAATAAAGACAATAAATAAAATTCCACAGAGAAGATACCAGTGGACAAAAAGAATGATCATTTATATGAAGCAAATTATTTAAATGAAAAATTCTTCTATTTTAAATATACATGATTATATTTATTTATGTATGTGAGATTTAAGGGAGAAAAACTAAAACAAGCATATTTAGCTTTGAAATATAAAACCATACACACACACACACACACACACAAACACACACAAAGGAAATGAAATCAGTATCTGAAAGAGATACTTGCATTTGCATGTTCATTGCAGCATTATTCACTATAGCCAAGATAAGGACACAATCTAAGTGTCCAATAATGAAAGAATAAAATGTGTTATGCCTACACACATAACGAAACTCTACTAAGCTTCTAAAATGAAGGAAATCCTGTCAATTTAACAACATGGATAAACCTGAAAGATATCATGTTAAGTGAAATAAGCCAGGTAAAGAAAACAACTACTACATCATCTCACTTGCACATGGAATCTAAAAACATTGAATTCAAAGAAGAGAGAATGGTGGTTGCCAGGGGCTGGGGAGATGCTAATCAAAAGGTACAAAGTTTCATTTATGCAAGATGAATAAGTTCTGGAGATCTGCTGTATACTATGATGACTGTAGTTATCAAAGCTGTATTACAAACTTGAAATTCGCTGAGACAGTACATCTTAAATGTCCTCAATCTGTCTCCCACACAAAGATAACTATGTGAGGTGACAGACACATTACTAAGCTAGATTTTCATTTTATAACGTTTATCAACATCACACTGTATACCTTAAAAATGTACAATTTTTATTTGTGAATTATATTTCCCTCAAAAAAAAGCTGGAGTGGGGGGAAGAAAATGCAAAATTTCTAGAATGGTTTTAAAGAGTTAAATAGTAACCTTCTTACCAATATCTTTCCAGAGGTGTCTATCTTTTCGAACAATTAACCGTCTACTTTCAATTTCAACTTCAAGCTTTTTAATAGCTTTAACCATTTTTTCAGAAGTAAATAAACAGCATGCTGTGCGACGTAACCTATTCAACCTGCACCGAGCAGTATAAGATCTGAGAGACATCTCATCTTTTGTAGGTGCTCTAGGAACACTTATTTTATGTTGATTCTCCACTCCCAAAAGTAGAGTAGCAGCATTTACTGGGTTAAAAACAAAGGTGTGAATGAATGTTTCTGATTAAAAAACATATATACATTCTTAAATTCAGCAATAAAATACAAACTAAAATGTCAAAAATGGAATCCATTCCCCACTCGCCCCAAGTTTTCTTCTAAACTCAATATAATTGTCATCATTCACTAAGTACCCACAACCTGTTAGTATTACCTGCACAACATATTCCAAGTTTAACCACTTCTCTCACCAGCTCTACAACCAAAATTTTAAACATTAGCATCTCCAATTCAGAGTAAAGAAATCTCCTCACTGGCTTCTCTGTTCCACCCTCTTTATAAACTAATAAGCTAAGCTCCTAAAGAATGTCATTTTTTAAAAAATTTTGAAATGCAATTTGAATTTTTATAGAAACCTTTCTCTTAAAATCAGGCTTCATTTCCTTTTAGAAGAAAAAGAAGTGATCTTAGAGATCATCTAACCCAGATTATTTAATTCGGAAATCCTATACACACGGTTCTCTGACAAATTCAAAAAATGGTCTATAGGAACATTGTAATAATGCATGAAATCACCATTTTACAAGACATTCTACACAATGCTTTGACAACTCAAATTAAGTTTCCTTATCTTTCAGAAGAAATCCTTCAAATGTCTGAAAGCACCATGTTTCTACCTTATCCCACACCTAAGTCTTCTCTTCCAGAATAAATACCCCAATGTTTTAAAATTTCATCTGAAACAGCTCTTATGATCCCCGCACTATACAGCTTTCCTTAAACTAATTAACAGTGGAATCAATATATTCAAAATGGTCAGGTCATAAAGAACTGATTACATTGGCTGATAAAATGATAGAATAGTAAGAAAAAAATAAAAATTTCAGTATTTTCAGTCCAGAAAAATCTACATATGTCAACCTATGCAAGAAAAATTACCTACATAATCTTTAGAATTTAGGTCAATGAATTGGTGAATTGTGGCATAAATACAACATAACGAAGTATATATAATTAATGACAAATTCTGTTGAAATTTTGGTCTGTTAAAACAAGAGTATTATTAAATTTAAACATTAGTTTAATGTTTACCTTCAGAAATACTTGTTTTTACAGTGAAGTCATCTGGTGTTAATATAAAATTTAGCCACCAAGTGAAGCCCTGTTCCTGCTTTTCCTTCCAGCGCTCATCATAAAACATGTTTTTTGCAGCAAATGGCATTGGGTGTCTAGGAATATCTATGAATACAACTGGATTACTACATAAGAAAATTTCTCTTACATTATTATACAATATATAAAAAAAGACCTTTTTTGTTTATTAGTACAGCCATATTTAAAACACTGAACAATATCTGCTTTTCATACTTGCTGCAAAGAGTTGAAAACATATTGGGTTGAGTATGAAATGTGACCAAGCAAAATGGGAAGAAGTAAAACAAAATTCCCGTTATTTAAAAATACTAAATTACCAAGTCCATTTCAGTAAAATCTGATAGAATAGCTTAATTGTAATTTGTATACACACTTTAAAAAAATCAACTCATTTCCATTTGAAAGGAAATTCATGCTTCATTCCATGTCACTTTTTCAGACAGTTTAAATATAATAAGCACTTACCTGCTTTCAAAGGTTTTATGAAGGTCAAATTAGACTGTGCCACAGCAATAATGGGCTTCATTCTTTTGTTTGTTTTGGGGACAGGAGTTTTGAATATCAGTGAATCTAAAATACATTAGAAAAAATTAATAGCATTAAAGAACAAATTCCCAAAATAGGTAGTGCACTAAAAGTTAAAAGCGCGGGTCTTTCATAATCATATTCATTTAGTAAATGAATAATTACTATGCTTCAGATACTAATTCTATAAACTTAGTAGTCAATGAAACTGACACCTGGAAGTTCCAGATCACAAACCACAGAAGCTACGTCCAGATCCAGCCCCACAACTTGTTATGTGCATATACTTCAGACTGGGCTAGGTGTAGGGAAAATGTAGAACAAAAAGGATAAAAGCCATCTCAGATGCAAATACACTTGAACTAACTCATAAAATGAATATTAAATACAAGGAATATGGCGTGCTAACAAAACCATAATAAGTTTCCAACAATGAATACATATGAGAAGTGACATAAAAGAAGATGGAAGAGGAAGGGAAGAGTACAATAATGCTAATAATAGTGGCAGCTTATAATTGAATGAATAATGCCGGAAGCTATCAAATTATCAGTCTTTTACTCAAACAATTATCACAACAAATCTATGAGAACAGTATAATTATCGAACTTTATATAATTACGATACTGGGACTTAGAGCAATTAAGCCATTTACAGTTAAGGACACACAAGCTAGGAAGTAGCAGAGAATGGAACCTAGGTACAAAAGTTCTAGAGCTTGCACTATTAATCACTTTCAAGCACCCTTTACAGCAAAAAGATTTTAATCCAAGAAGTAACATTTTCATATTTATTTTAGAAAACAGTATGAGAATGAATGGCAAGAGAATGAATGGGGTCATGACTAAAGACAGAAAACTACAAGGTAGTTATTAGATTTGATAAAGCAAAATTTTTAACAAAGGTAAACATAGAAGAGTTATTTTAATAATGGAAACATTAAGTTTTTTTTGTTTTTTTTTTTAAAGAGAGAGGGACAGTGAGAGAGACAGAGAAAGAGAGAAACAACTTTATTTAGTTTTTCACATGGCCTTAGTTGCTCCAACACTTAGTTGTGTATGTGGTGCTGGGGTTTGGACCCGGGTCCTCGTGTCTGCCAGGCAAGCGCCGAAACCGCTGAGCCACCGCTCCAGCCTCAAAAAACATTAAGTTTTAATGCCAACTTACTAGGAAAGTGACAAAGAATGAGATGAGACTGATTGCCAGGTATACAGCTCACATGATTGATAAATAGCAAGTGATTATAAAAGAAAATGCAATAACATTCATGGTAGTAAATACCTATGGGAGGAGCAGTTCACTGTCTCAACAGGTTTCACAACAGCATATTCTGCTCTGAAATGTAAGCATCTTTGCTAATTAGAGTTCTTTAAAGCAAACTATAGCCCATGTATAAAATCCAGCACAATCTGCTTTTGTAAAGTCCATGAGCAAACAATACTTTTTACATTTGTAAATGACTGGAAAGAAAATCAAGTAAATATTCGATGACATAAAAACAATAAGAAAGTCAAATTTCAGTGCTCATAAATAAAAATTTACTGGAACACAGGCACAGATTGACTTGCATGATATTAATGGCAGAACTGAGTAGCTGTGATAGAGATATGGTATGCAATGTATAAAATATTAATTAACTGAACCGTTAAAAAATGGCTACTTACTCTTGTTTTAGAGGAATCTCAAATCTATACGTACCATGAAGGAACATGAGCAAATTACAACATAACATTTATAAAGTTATAACTTTCTTTTTATTTCAATATTTAAAATATGACAGAGACTCATTCTGCAACGCTGAAGAAGCTACTCTCTCTGTCTTGAAACAGTTTTTAGTGAATTACTTTTTAGTGAAATACTTTCAAATGGGTCCATAAATCAGACACCAAATACATACTTTTCTCTCTAAATCTAGCAGAGATTCAACCAGGTGGCTGCCACAAAAACAGATTTGAGTGTCAAAATTTCAGTGGTCTTTGTTCATTCATTCATTCACTAATTCATTCTATTCATCATTTATTGTATATCTTGCAGGAGACCAAAATGGATATGTTTCTCATAATCAATTTGTTATCTGATCAGAACATATTTATACATGACAATAAAGGAAGGAAACAGAATTAAAAGGTAGATATAAGATGTCATATAAGCTATATTTATATTTGCTAAGGGAATATAGCTAGAGGGAAATTCATTGGGGAACAGTAGTTTAAAAAGCCAATTATAGTACTTAAAGGATTGAATTAATGAGAAAACAACAGACATGAATATTAGTAAGACAATACACAGAATTACAAGAAGACTACCATGGCTAGCATGATGGTGAAAGCATGTTAGTGAATAAAAAGATAACTGGCTGGATAAACAGATCACATAAGTGATAAAAGATGACAGAATAACAATTTTAAAAATCATCTGATAATAGTAGAGCTGTTGAAATTTTGTGAACAGGGAAAAACACTATACATTGGAAAATTGTAAGAGAGTTATTATAATAACTGTTTGCATTGGCATAGCAAAACTTTGAAGCCAGTGGATCCCATTGTGCCTTCATTATAATCCTTGGTCAAAGCCCCAAATAAGTCTTTCATTTAGCATTTCTTCCATTTAAATCCCAAAAGTTTAGCAAGATATGGTGGGGAAAAAAAATCTATATTGTAGATAGATAAAACCTGAGTTTAAACTATGGATCTAAGTATTTAGTAACTTTTGAGAACCTTGGGCAAGTTACTGTTTTGAACATGATGAGGGAACTGGATAAGGCGATCATTCTAGATAGAGAAAGCAAAAAACTACAAATACCCTGAGGACAGAATATATTTGATGTTTCAAAGACCACAAAGAAGTCGAGGTGATAAAAACAGACTAAGCAAGGGAGTAGAGGCTGGAAAGTCAATAGGTGATAATACAGATCTTATAGGGCTTTGTAAATCATTGTAGGAATTTTGGCTTTCATTGCCAAAAATGATAGGAAGTCATTAGATGGTATGGAACTGAAGAGTACAAGTCTCCAATATTTCAAAAGCAGTTGTGCACATATACAGACTATAAAGAAGTCAGGGATGAAAGCAAGGAGATCAATCTGTTTGCATATCCTTCAATGACAAAATCTGGCCCAAAAGGTACCATTGAAAGTGGTGTGCAAGAAATGATGAGCTTATGATTATATTTGGAAGAAAGAGAAAATGTGTTAGGGACTGAATTTAGAATCAGATCTACATTTTAGTTTATATAGAAAGGAGGAGAAAGAAACAATTAAGGACAACTCCAAGGTTTTGGGCCTGCATACGAATCATGAAAAATAGGATGATCCATTTGGGAAGTAAAAATAGCAAGGGTTTGGCTTTGCATGAATAAAGATTATTAGAGAGCCAAGTAGAAATACTGTATGTTGGATATGTGAGTTTACATATTATAGGCCCATCTTGAAGAAAGAGACCTGGGAGGTCTTCATTACAAACAATGAAAGCTATAATATAGCATGAGATCATTAAAAGAGTGAGTAAAAATATGAAAATGTTCAAGGACTAACCTTTTGTAATCTAAGATGTAGAGGACATAAGAAGCTTCTCGCAAAGAAAAGTGGAAGGGAGCCATCAATGAAGTAAGAAGAGAACCAGGAGAATGACATGATAAAATGTTCCAAGAAGGTGGAGGTTCAAAGCTCCAAAGTGCAATTAGTTCAAGATGAAGATTTAGAAATAATTACTGGATTTATAATGTGATACTCATCAACCATTCATCCCTTTAGTCTATGCTCCCTGCTTATGTTTTCTTTTAAGCAAAACTCCTTTAAAGAATCAATATTCTCTTTGTGATAATTCACTGAGTTATGTATAGACTTGTATACTTTTTTTCAAATAGATTACATTAGATTAAAAGTTAAATTCTGAAGTAAAACATCTGTTTGAAAAGAACTTTATTAGCTGTTTCCAATCAGTCTCCTATTTGTTGAACTCTCATTAATCAGTTTTGACTATTTTACAAAAATTTTCTTGCTAAGGTCAATGACAATGGGCTTATTGGGATTTAACCCCTAGTAAGTACAGAAGCATCTGTATTTCTAGTTCCTCAGTGAAATAGGAAACAGGTCATCAGCTTGAATGAGGATCAGAGCATGATATTACCTGGAGTAGAACTCCAGCTTTATCACTTACAAACTCTGTAAAATTGGGCAATTTACTCAATTTTAATGCATCTATAAAACTATAGTTTCATATTTTTATATTTTATATTTATAGTTTTATATTTTAATGCATTTATAAAACTATACAACATATGAATTTTATAAATATTAAAAGAGTAGTAAAGCACTCACAACTGGGTCTGACAGAGAAAACCCTCAGTTAAATGTTAGCTATTATTAATCACGAGACAGGAGGAAAAATAAAGGTGAGATATTCTATAGAAAAGTCAATAAGCCAGAAAAATAGAACCAAAAAAAGTTAATGGCTTAATTGGGATCAGTAATCATAAAGCCCAAACAGCAAGGTTTAGGCATTGAGTACGCAAAGTTACGCCGCTGGATTGGAGTTGGAATTTGCTGAGCCCTTGGGAAGTAAGGTGGAGGAAGCGATTATGATGAACTATGGAACTCAAGCTAAATAAGGGAAACACAGACATGTCAAAGGGGAGGGCTAGGGAAATTATGGCGGATAAAGAATTCTAGGTGTTAAAAGGGTATATAAAAAATGTTGGAGTTGGGTTCTAGAGGAAATGTAGGACACATAGAGAGAGTAACTAAAGATTAAGATGGTTTCAGGAAAGCCTGGCTTTAGGAAGTTGGAAGTAAATGCCCAGAGTATTAGAACGATCTTCTAAAGATTTTGAAACCTCAATATATGGTAGTTTTAGAAAAAACATAATGAGCAAGATTCAAAATTTTGGGAGCAAAACATTCTCTGCAATAAGGATGAATACAGGTGGTATAGTTTTCAAAAAATTGGCTTTAGGCTTTTTTTTTTTTAATTTTCTCTTTGTTTTTAAGGAAGAAAGAACAATAGTTTGGAATCAGCTATGAAAAATAAAAAGTAAATATTAGAAGACCCCAGGGAGAAGACCAAAGTCATAAAGCTAGGAAAGCATGCAGACCACAATGTGAAAAGGCTGTAATGAAAACACTGTTGTCAGGAGAGTCAGGCTTCATTCAGGACGGTAACAGCTTAGGGGGAATGTTTGCAAGGGAGAAGTGCTAAAGAACAGTGAATCCAAAGGGAACAGAAGGCTTTATACAGAACTGGAGAAAGGAAATGGTTTAAATTCGGAGATATTCAAAAGAAATGAGATGTGTGGTATATTTCTTAGAAGTTCTAGAATTCTTTCAAATTATCTGATAAAATATCTAAGTGGTTTGTTTTCCTGCCTAGGCCTTGACTGTCAGATGAGAGAATTTGGGTTTAAAAGTGGATGACAGGATTAAACATGTCTGCTTTTGAGGCAGATCAGTGTTGGTAAAGCTGTGAATACTAGAAAAGGAAACATGTTCTTCTCAAAGGAATGTAAAACTCTAGGGACCTATCTTCACTTCTAATTAGTAACGGGACAGAGGCTGAGGAACAGTAAGGTCATCAAGAGCACAAGATGTGCAAAAAAGGCCTTTCCTACAATCCTTCAGATGGTACTATGCGGGCCAGGTTCTGTACTGGACTTCCAATCAGGACATGGACTAAGGTGAGGCAAGTGAAGTTCTCTGGATATAAAACTTGAGGCAAAAAAATCAAATTGAGATAAATATTTGCATACAATATTTCTTGAAGAAAAAAACAGAATTATTGGAGCAAAATATCAAAAGTTTAACAGACAAGACCACAACTATTTCAGAAATCAACCTCATACCACATTTGTTCTATCTTCCACTAAGCAATTTGACAAATTTAAAAAATACAAGTTAATACAAGTTTACAAACAGCACATTTACTAAATCAAAACAGAAAACATACCCTTTATAGGCATACTTCTACTAGAGATTTTATAAATAAGACTCACCAGGTTTCTTCTTATGACTTAATTTCTCCCTATTGCTAATACGTTTTGAGATGGGTGTCATCATCATTTTTGTTCTTTTAACAGTTGATGTTTTAGATTCCAAGGGAGAAAAATGGATTCTTTTGATTTTACGTACATCCATATGTTCTGTAACAGCAACCTTCACACTTGTATCTTCCATGTTTCCATCACTTTTTCTTTTACCAGCAACTAAAGCTGTTGTTGAAGCAGTTATTTCACTTTTATCACACTTAGGTTTACTTAACAGTGAACTGATAACTGGAAGATGAGAATTAAAAGCTTCTTTTTCTTTTGGGTTATCTATTACTTGTTCACATTCACCTACTGTACTGTTGAGACATCTTTTTGCTTTTGGTTTATTAATCTCAGTTTGGTCTTCTCTGGCAGTGGTGGGCTTCCTTTTAGTAACAGTGGTAGAAAGTATGGGACGTCTCTTAGGTTGCTTATTAAGGCTGTAACTAGAAGCATCTTGAACTGCAGAAAAGTTGGGATGAATTTGTTTTGTAAAACTGTAGCGATCTGACTTCACTTCTACAGGTTTTAGTTCTTCAAAAGTAAGTTTGGACGTTTTTGAACCCTCAAATTCAGGACTGCATGATAAAACTTCACTTTTTCTCCAATGTTGAAGAGACTGAGCAACCTGAAAATTTTCATTTGAAAATGATGATACTTTACATGTTTGCGGAGATGTACATATATGTGCCATGTTATCTTTTACAAATTGATTTGGGGATAAAATGGGATTAACTGCATCTGATTCTAGGTCTTGATTTACTCTATAATTATCATTTACGAAAGAATCTGGACTTAAAATTGTTCTGTAAATTTCATGTATAGTTTTGGATTCCAAATGCACAGTCTTTGCATTATCTTTCATAAGAGCATCTGATGAAGGATATGTCACTAACCCTACTTCATTATTAGCTGCATGGCTGTTATTTACAAAAGAATCGGGACTTAGAAAATTTCCTTGGCTTTGTATAATATTCAAAGTTGAAGAACAATTTGGGGTAAAAATAAGTTTACTATTCTCCTCACCTTGAAAGGAAGTTTCAGTTATAACTTCCCCATTAAAATTAAAATCTTTTGAAATGGTAACACCTTCTACTTTTAACTGTTCCTCATTTTCACATGCAATAAGAGATGAGTAGGTTGTAGACCGACGTACAGAAAGTGGCAAGCAAGTTTCACCATGACATTCTTGAAAAGTAGGGCTAATAGGTGATATAGGTATTTTATTTTCTTCAAGGATTAAAGACCTGTTTTCTGCTGGAGAACAAGCTTTGTTCACAGCCAAATTTTCACAAGGCTGCAGTGGGCTCCTAATTCTCTCAACTTTTCGGGAAACACAAAATGTTTTATTAACATTTTGAACATTTGAAATCTTTCTGTTAGGACTTGAAGAAGCTGAAATTTTCTTTTTATTAGTGGTATTCCAAAGACTCCTCTGTAAAAATAAGCAAAATATACTGATGAAGTTGAAAATCATCAAATAAGCAATTTACTTTTAAATAAGCAATTTACATGTCTTCAAGTCTGTCATCAAAATAATTTTTACATATTATTAAACATTTTCTTGAAGTAAATTAAAGAATGATTAAACTATCACCTTTTTCTTTTTCTGCTCTTCTGCATTTCCTAGCAATATAGCTTGGTGTTTCAGAACATCATTTACAAGAAATGTCACAATCTCTCTTACTCGGCCTTCTTTCAATGGTGTCCAGTTAACAGAAACAACAATTTTTTCTTTAGGCTATAATCAAAAGAAGACATTTTAAATGATTATGACAATAATAATTATAACAATCAAAGCATAACATGCAACTTAGGATACAGTAGAGGAATGCTAATTGTTAGAGTTAGAATCAGCACATTACAGCGACACAGCAAAATCTATGTTCATAGCAGCTCAATTTACAATAGCTAAACTATGAAACCAACCCAAATGCCCCTGACTGGATGAATGGATCCAAAAACTTGGTATATATATATATATATATATATATATATATATATACAATGGAATTCTACTCAGCAATTTGAAACACAATACTGTGGCCTTTGAAGGTAAATGGATGGCAATAGAAGAAACCATGCTGAGGGAAGTTAGCCAAACCCAGAGAGTCAATCAAGGTTCCAATGTTTTCACTCATTTGTGGAGGCTGGAACTAAACCCAAGCTTGGGTGAAAGGTAGTCAAACTCATGCGTTAGACTCAGCAAAGGCATAGCAACAAATAATCTAGGGCAACCATAGATATGTGGGAGAGTATAGGTGAGGGGGAGAAGATGCACTTATAGATGGGTGGGGAGGATAGGGAGAGATTTTTAAGGAGACAATCAACAAAGTAGCATACTCTTTACCCCATAAGAGAATCCAAATAATTATGCAATCATTTAGTTCTGGAAAATTCACAACCTAAGCATTTATCTCACTTGTAGGGGCAAAACATATAAGAATGAAGACACTGGAGTGTGGGCAATGGGGTAATTCTGGTTTAAGAACAAATGTGCGTCATATTATTACTATATATGCATTTATGATTGTACAATAACTCAACTCCTTAATAAAAGATTTTAAAAATAATTGTTAGATACCAGTACTCCAAATTCTTCTTCTTCTTCTTTTTTTTTTTTTTTAAAGAGGACAGTGAGAATCAATTTTTATTGATTTTTTTCACGTGGCTTTTGTTGCTCGGACACGGACACTTAGTTGTGTACGTGGGTGCTGGAGTTTGAACTGGTGTACTTGCGCATGCCGGGCAAGCGCCATAACTGCTGAGCCACAGCTCCAGCCCCACTCCAAACTCTTAACAGAAGTTGGTAAGTGCATTTTCCCTACCTTATCTGCTTATTTCATTAGAAAGAAAAAGTCTCTGGCAGTAAAAAGATTCATAAGAATATTAAACCATAAGACCTAATTGTATGAAAGCAACAGAACAGTCTCCAAATCATTTTAATTGAGTGGTTTTAAAAAATTGAAATGTCTACTGCTTTATTATGTAGAGTACTTCTATTTCAAATATAAGGGCCCTGTATTACAGACTTTATGCAAAAAGAAACAAAGATGATCAACTAAATTCCCTCTTTCCCCCAAACTCCTCTACAGCCCACAACATAGTACTGATCTTTGTTAAACAAATTATTTTATTTCAGACACAGTTGCAGGTAAGTCAACTGTTTAACTATTTACATCTGTAGGAAGCAGACACCATGATTAAAAAGGTTTTACATATGAAGTGACCAGTGTCTAGAAACTGTCACAGTCATTATGCAGCTAATAATTAGAACCCAGGCAGTCTGACTCCAGAGTTCAGCCTTTAACATCTACACCACACAGCCTGGCAGGCAGAATATGCCTGACGTGAAAAATAAACAAACAAACAAAACTACGATTGTTTGTCACAGGAAGACAAGCTTTTGTTTGAAAGGCGAAACTATATACCATCATAAACAGCTTATTTAAAAAAAATAACAGTGAATTTTATTTTGTAAAAGAGAATTTATTCTAAAACATCAAGAACTTTTTACTTCTTCATTATAACCAAAAAGATTAAGTAAGAGTTATGTAGACATAAAGGAATTCTATCTTTCCGTAGCAAGAAAAGCAGTCATTCATATACAGGAGGGATAGACAGGTTCTGAAGTGTAGAGGAGCCCACATCAGGCAAAGGACTTCGGATTAGAATCTTAATACAGTCCCTTGAGTGCTTATTAGCCAACTAGTTCAGACCTCCACAGTTAATGGTTTCACACTTTCCAAGGTCCCACTCAATGAAAAGGACACAGCAGTCAAAAATAAAGACAAAATTCTCTGATTTGTGGTGATGGGGATGGGATCAGTAAGTACTCTGGCCAATAAACACAATGCTATAAAAGCAATGGGGGAGGTTCTTGAAACATAGGTGCACAAAACTAAGCTGAATGCACAGTTAAAACCACACTGGCGGCAAGCATTAAAAATACGAAACTGCACATACACACCACACATACATACTGAGGACAACCTAAGGAACTTCATTTTTGGCTTTTTGGTGGGCATTTAGACAAAACCAAAGTTCAGTATTTCACCCGAAAAAGTAGTTACTCTGACTCTAAGGATACACATGGAAACAATGTATATTATCATGACCCACAGGAAGCAATAATGTAAAAAACTTCGACCAATGTACTACGTTAAAAAATAAAATGCTAAAAAGTTCCATCTAGTAATTTAGAACAGCAAGAAGTATTTCACAACGCCTATGCTGTATTTCTAAACGGCTTTTTCACAGAAACTTTTACTTAAGATGCTTTTAAAGGTAAGTGCGCGTGCCTTGACGGGCTGTCAGCGCCCCGGCGTGTGCGCGTCAAGGGACGCCCACGGCCTGCCTTTACTCTCTAAGGGTGCCTTTGTCGTTTCTTCTCCGAGTCTCGCCCCTGCAGAGGGAGGCGGCGGGAAAGGCGGCGGAGGGGAGAGCGCGGCCCCGGACACGCGCCCTCCCCACGACCTACCTGCAGCTCGAAACTGCGTGGCGACACGCTGAAGCCCAGGTCCGCGGCCGGCAAGTGCGAGATCTCCACTTCAGCCACCTCCTCGTTGGGGTTGTGCAGGACCAGCGGCAGCGTCCGCGAGGAGCCCAGGCGCACATCCCCGAAGCAGAGGAACGGAGACCTGCAGAAGTAGCTGAGGGACAGCACCGGCGGGGAAGCCGCCGCCCGCAGAGCCGCGGAGTCCCGCCGCCCGGCCGGCGGCCTGCGTTCCGTGGGGCTCACTTCCCAGCAGCTCCGGCCGGCTCGCCGGGTGGCCATGGCAACTTCGGACCCCGCGCGGCCTCCTTCCCCGGCTCCTACCGGACTGCTCCGGACCAGGGACCTCTGGCCGACGCTGACCGCTTCTCCGCGGGCGCGGCCGTGGAGATGGGGGAGAAAACTCGCTCCGCCTTTTTTCCAGTAGACGGCACTCCACGGAAAAGCATACAAACCCCGCGAACTCGCAAACTCAAGTCGAGGAACAAAACTAATGCGGCCTTTTGCCTCGGTTTAAACTTCTCGCTTCCACCAATGGGCACCTCTGGGCTCCGCCCAGAGCATCTGAGGGCCAATCAATGAGCAACAGCTCCTGGCCAATGAAACCGCAGCGCCTCATTTAAATGATTGCAGCGGACCGCCTGTCGCTCCCAGCAGAGGAAGTGAAAAGGCAGTCAGATCCTAGCGATGCCCCAGGCAATGGTTTAGGATTGAAATTGCTTTTAGATTCTGTAAGCAGGTAATGATGAAGGAAGATACTAGCTGCATTCCGTCGGTAAATGCAGTAATCATTGCGTCTGCCCGACACAAGCACAGATGAAACCATTGAGTGGGCAAAAACTGGTTTGTCATTCCACTCATCTGGTATACCACGCCCAGAATTAAGAGATTTTCTGGGCTGAATTGGAGAAATATAAAGGCAACTAAATTGACAGTTTGTGTAAACATGCTTATTTTAATGACTGGTCATTGCAAGAGCTCACAACACGTGTATGCTGTTTCTTACACCCATACTGGTAGCAAGCTAGATAAATGAAACCTGAGACCCCAATAATTCATAAGTGATCGTTTTGATGGGCAAATAACGTCTGATTTTTAATAACAAATATTTTTATAATCATGATTTTAGCTCGTATATTACTATATGTCAGGAATAGTTTTAATCCCTTTATCTCAAACTTGGATCCTGCAAGATAACTCATGGGACATAAGTATCATTATTGGTACTTCACAGATGAGGAATGTAGAACATAGCCAGGATATACTCCCCTCAATCTGGCTACAGTCTTGCTTTTTACCCATTACAATGTACTGCTGCAGTTGAAACTTGAAGCAATGATGTACAGATGTATGTATGGCTACACAAAATATGTAGAAAGAAAAGTCTGAGAGGAAAAAAAAATGAGAAAGAATGATGTATGAAATTATATTCAGTGACACCCAGTTTGACTTGAGGTAGAGCCCTGTTACTTTAACAATATTTAAACAGAATTAGCCAGAGGAGTTTTAAAAATATTTCAGTGCTGATGAACAATAAAAACATTACTCTTAAGTTTTGTTTTTAGTAACTGTTAATATGAATTAACAACTATTTTCAAATACATCTAATTTATATTAATTCTTACTGTGAATGCTAGTTATCAAATGAGCATGCATATAAACTTCTGGGATAAAACACTCAAATGTGCACTTTAACTCAATGTGCTAACAGCATTCTTTTTTATATTTGCTCTTATGCGCCATAGTTTTTCATAAAGCAACATTGTTGGCTTACATTAAAAAAAAATCAGAACAAACTGTACTGAGTATTTTTTTACTTGCATCTCCACCTCTACTCTCCAATCTTTTCCAGTCTGGGTTTTGCTTTGGAATGCTAATCTGTACTGGTTAAACTAAACCACTAGGTCTTCTTACTCCGAGGCTTCTCTTTTGCCTCAGAAGAGGAAGGACACTAAGAGAGAAGAGGAAGATAAGAGTCCTTCTGTCTCCTAACTGCTCCTCCATGAGTGTGAGCTGGCTTTCTCAACATTAAACATCCTATATAGCTGTAGAGGTGACCTCTCCAAATGGGACTCTCCCTTCTCACCTTTGGAACTGTCAGAATAACATTTTGTTACCAGTCCCACGGTATTGCACTATCACTTATGAAGGCATTACATCTGGTCATGTCTTTACGAATAATCCCTTTATTAAAATTTCCTTTGGCATAATTTGGCATTATGCCAAATTAGAGTACACAACTATTAACTTTGTGACTCTGATTGATACAATAGTGGCCTTAGGGAATTCTAAAATTCAGTTAATCATATTTAAAGACCACAGGCATAACTTCTTCTAAGGGGAAACATCATGATGGTCTGAGTTATGTAATGGAATCATAATTACTCAAATTATTACTGATGGGAGCATGATTTGTACTGCAGAGTAATTCATTCAAATATCAAATGGTTGTGGCACCTAGTTGCTATGCTAACACTTTATAAATGATTATAAAGATTATAATGTACTTGGTTTTGCCTGGCCACTCTAGAGAATATATATAGGGGATAAGAAAATGGAAATCTATGAAACAAACAGCTAAGAATATTTTGTGAAAACAAGAAGGCATACATAAAACTGAAGAAGTCCATCATTCTCTGTAGTCTTAGGGAAGATAGGGTCAAGGATTAAACCCAAATATTTCAGGCTGAAAACAATAAAACCTGGACAAAAAAAGTAAATGTACTTAAGTACTGTGAAAAAAATAACTTATACTGTACACCTTAAAAATTACAAGATTTTGATAGTCTAAAGAGGATTGTAAGTGGTGTTACACCAAGGGGACAAATCCTAAGAAATAATTAGACCAAATTTATTGTCATGGGTGCACTTTACCATTGTTTTAATCAGCTTTTATTGCTGCTGTGACTGAAAGACCCTGTAAGAACAATTTTAGGGAAGGAAAAGTTTATTTGGGGGCTCATGGAGTCAGAGGTCTTAGTCCATAGAAGACTGGGTCCATTCCTTGGGGCTCAAGGCAAGGCAGGACATCAAGACGGAGGGAAGCAGCTCACATGATGATCAGGAAGCAGGGAGAGGATCAACTCACCAGATACAAAATGTATATTCAAAAGGCATGCCCCTAGCGACCCACCTCCTCCAACCACCCCCTGCCTGCCTTCAGTTGTCAGTTAATCTTTAACAGGGGACTAACTCACTGGGTTAGGCTCTTATAACCCAATCAATTCACCTCAGCTTTCCTGCATTGTGACACATGAACTTTTGGGGGACACTTTACATTCAAACCATAACAACCATTTAATGCATTGAGACAATGGTTTTAACAGGATGGCTTTCACATCTACTAGGTCTGTTAATTGAAAGTTGAACTAATAGTGGTTTACAGTGAGTTAGGTAAAAATGATGGACCATACCTGGCATTTTGTAGGAGTCCAAAGGCAAACCACCCCTAAACATACACATAACCCCCACCTCAGAATCCTCCCTTCCACTAAGGCATTAAGAAATACATTACTGTAAAAGACTCCAGCATTCTTGAAGACATGTGAAGAACACCATCCTGTACTTTGTAGGCCATAAATGATGACAGAGATGCTATAATGAAAATAGCCTTTGATCTTCAACTGAATGATATGACCACAAGTGATCAAGACTTGTTGGCACTTAACGACCAGGTGTGATAGAACTTAGCACAATATGCTAAGGACTGAACAGCAGGGGTATGGATTTGTGGCAGTAGCTAATTGATCAAGTATCCCTAACAATAAGATAAGCAGTGGATTATGTTGCTGTTTGGAGTGTGTGTGCACATGTGTGTGTGTGTGTGTGTGTGTGTATGCAAGTGTGTAAATTATTAGATCTATGCAGGAGAAACTTAACTGAAGTCAGTATAATGGTGATTCAGAGCTTCTTGCTCAATTCCAAGACCCAAACTCCTTGACTAAGGAAAGGTTTTTCCAGCTATGAGAAAGGACCAAACAACATGAAAACAAGTATCTTTCATAAAGCATCACCTAAACTTTCCTTAGAGAGAACTATATATAGCCACTTATCAGAAGAATAACCAGACCTTCCAGTGGTTATTAGGTGGGGGCTCTACCTTTTTGATGCACTTCAGAAACCTCAAATGCCACCAAGGACCAGAGCTTATAGTGGAAGCTTCTAGAGAGCAGAGATAGAAGTCATCTACTGCTAAATCTGTTTCACAGACTGTCCATTGGTTCCATCCAGCTTCAGAACACAAAATGGAAATACTTATCCACAGCATGCTGCTTCTCAGATCCAAGAAGTTAGGGATATTATGATAGAATCAATGGACACTCTTGAACATGCCCCCTCCTCCATCCTGCTAATTGAGATTATTCTCAAGACTTGAGGGATGTCAGACAAGTAATTGCACTCACCCACTTACCTTGCTAATTCAGTTAATAAAAAAGACACATGGGTCCTGGAGAATGCTAGCTCATATCCATTAGGTAATAATGACAATGTGTTATCATTATATAGATATCAACACACTTTTGCCAGCTGATTTGCAGCTACTGATCAGGAAAATAATTTTTTTCTTGTTTTACCCTGTTAATCTAGTATGGAAAACATGAAGCAGTTTGTATTTAATATTCTGTACAATATTAACACTATTTTGCCTCAGTGGAAGTCTAATCTCCTGTCTATATTTTAATATTATCTAAAGGGATCTACACCTTCTTAATAGTTCTCAAAATATCACACTGACACATTATATTAAAAATACTTGTGAACTAAATTTGGTAAAAAAGAAATACCAAGAACTGTAAGGGTCTAAAATGTTATCCCACTTTGCAAGTTAGTCTTATAAGTGCCAGCAGGAGATACGATAGCCCTAGGTTAGAGACAAACAACTTTATTAGTAACAGAAAATCATGAGCTAGACTGTCAGCATGTTCATTCACACTGATTTCCCCTATCCCTCAAGTCTCATGAGGGCAATGCAAAAGGCCCATGATGGACACCCGCACACAGTGGGTTGCATTACAGAACAGGAAGACTGAGCTGAAGATTTGACTGTTTTTATAGCACTGTGCCCAGGCAGGGAAACATCACATTATTTTTCACAAATGTCCTCTAAAAACAATCCTGAGAAATGGCCTGGGTAAAGATTAGTTAGGGCTGTTGAAGATTTAGCAAAACCAACAAGAATGTGAAAACTGTTCAGGGTCCATGGTGAGTTATATCTCCCAAAAGTAGAAAGCACTCTAAATGCCAATTAAACACACACACACACACGCACGCACGCACGCACACACACACACCAGATGGTAAGAGATAAACTGCGACAAAGCTCAGGGTTTCACTGCATCGATAAAGTGTCCAGGGATCCAGTGGTCTAGTACATGTCAGGATATCTCCACTAAAGAAACAGACAACTGCTGTATTTTTCTATCATTTTGAATTCCTCTTTAGATTTTGGAGTCAATACATATCTTATCAAGGCATGTCTTACCAATCCATTTATCTAATGAACTTTTTTGAGTGGGCCCTGGAGCAAGTAAGACCTCTGCAACAGGTCCAGGCTGCAATGTATGCTCCTTGCTACTTGTGAAATTGGCATAAAAGGCTTACATGTCCATGACCATCACGGACATGGAATAGCAGCTCTGGGGAATTTCCAGGGAAATATCATGGCACAAAATTCTAGGTTTGTAAATAAGGCTATGCCTTCTCTGCAGACAACCATCTGCTATTTGAAAAGCATGTCTTGGTTTTGGTACTTGATTATGATAAAGATTGAGTATCTCTTTGTAGGATAATAAAGGACTATGTGATCCAAACTGCTTATTGTCAACTATCACCTAACACACGATCAGCTAGTAAGGCCCAAGGCCCAAGTCTAGCCCATTCGTTGTTTTATTTTTTTATTTTTTGTGCAAATAGTTTTATTGAGACACAGCCATGCCAACTCATTTACCAATTGTCTATGACTGCTTCTGTACTACAATAGCAAAAGAGTTGTGACAGAAATCATATGGCTGCATAACCTAAAAGATTTTGTCTCTGGCCCTTTACAAAGAAGTTTGCTGACCTAAAATTATATTTAACAAACTACATTCAATAATCAAGCAAAAATGCTATATATCAGCCTAGGTCTAGGTCTATGCAGGCCCCAAACACACAAATAAGCTATACGTTATGGTTTAGATATTAGGTATCACCTAAAAGCTCATGAGTGAGATAATGCAAGAAAGATTAGAGGTTAAATGATTGGGTTATGAGAACTTTAACCCAATCAGTGCATTAATCCCTTGAAGGGATTAACTTGGTGGTAACTGTTGGCAGGTAGGGTATGGCTAGAGGAGGTGAGGCATGCCTTTGGGGTTTATATTTTGTCCTTGTTGAGCAGAGCTAGCACTCTTGCTTATAAGCTCTCTCTCTTCTTCTTGGTGACCATGTTCCAGCTGCTTTCCTCTCCCAAATACTTCTGCCATGATGTTCTGCCTCATCTCAGGCCCCAAGGAAAAGACCTGCCTATGGATTGAGACCTCTAAAACCATGAGTCCCAAAATAACCTTTCTCCTCTAATTGTTCTTGTCAGGTCTTTTGGTCACAGCAGTGAAAGAGCTGACTAAAACACTACACAAATAAGTGAATCAGATTTCTATAATAAATATCTTACTACTTTTCTGCTTCTCAAACGATGTTGAGGGAAAACTGGAGATTTAATGAAGATTTCACAAAGGAAGTAAAAAATGTCTGCTTTATGGATGGATATCTATGGTTGATGTGAATAAAGTTGTATTATAGCTGCCCCTTAGGGATGGACGGGAAATACTTTAGTGAGAATTTTGGATGATACATTTGGCAGTCTGCTTCATAAGGTAAAGTGCTACGCTGATTCACAGGCAATGGCTAATAGGCTGGTTAACTAGTCAAAGCTTTGGAAAAATCAAAATGGAAAATTGGTAACAAGATCATCTGAGGTGAAAAAGTATATTTAAAGGCCTGTCAAAATAAGAACAAGATGTTAAAATTAAGTTCCATGTAAATGTCTACCAGAAAACATCTACGGCAGGGAAGGAGCTCAAGAACCAAGTCAAGATAACAACCTGTCCTAAGGATGTCAGAATCTTTCCTAAGGAAGCCATGTTCTCCCCTTACCAAGGCTTATGTGATAGGCCACTGCTGACTGATCAAACTGCTATCAGACATCAATGCTAACCTCCCCCAAATAACTTCATTAATTGTCCAGTGGAATCAGGTAACTACCTATGGAATGTTGTTATGCTAAACCTTTTCTACTCATGGAATTTTCTGAGTATAGATTGTGGCACCTACCCCACTATCCAAGGATTTATAGAAAGCATCATTTATAACAAATGAATCTGTGATGGTTTTCAAACTATCTCAAAAAATTATTTGCTACTCCTTAGTTCAAGAGGGAAAGCTTGTGTTCCATGCATATGGATGGACTGGAACTGTGATTCACAATACATTGCAGAAGTGATGCAACAGCACTTCCAAGATTAGGTTACAAAAAGACTGAACTTAAATCCTGGGTATGCTTTCACTCTGGCTTTTGTATGCTTTATTATGTGGTGCGGTGTATGAAGAGTGGGGTATGGGATCAGAGTCAGTTGCCATTATCATAAGCAGCCCTGTAGAGAAGCCACATGGGGAGGACTGAGGCCAATGGCCACATGAGTGATCTTGAAGTTAGCCATCCCATTAAGAGTGCAACCGTGATTCAGTTTGACTTCAACCCATGAAGACCTAGAACTAAAACCAACCAGCTAACCCATGCCTAGATCCCCAAATATTGGAACTGTGATGTAATAAATGTCTGCTGTTTTAAGCCATTCAGTTTGGTTATAAGTTGATAACAAAGTATCAAATACAACACTGCCTATGATCAGCAGACTTATTTTGCAGAAATGGGTTCATGCTCATAGAACTTACTGGTCTTGTAACACTCAGAAGCAGCTGCCTTGATAGAATTGATGGCCTATTGAAAGCTGTATGGGGCCAGATGGAGTCAACAGTTTCTAAGTTTGGGGTGCTGTCCTTTAGCATACAATTTATGCCTTAAACCGGCAATCATTTCTCCCATGACCAGAATGTAAATTCTGGCTAGGGGGATTAGAGGTAAGAATAGCCACTGCCAATATTATACAGAATAACTGATCTAATTAATGGAATTTTGCTACACTTTAGATTTTTCTCCAAAAAACACTTGAAGGCTGAGTATGTTAAGAGGCTGAGACAGAATCACAAGTTTTGAAGCCAGCCTCAGCAACACAGTAAGACCATGTCTAAAATAAAAATCAAAAAGAGGGGCTGGAGCGGTGGCTCAGCAGTATCACGCTTGCCTGGAATGCGTGAGAACCCAGGTTTGAACTCCATCACCACATACACAACTAAATGTCGGAGCAACAAAAACCAGATGAAAAACTAAATAAAAAATAAAACGGATTCTTTAAAAAAAAATTCAAAAAGAGTTGGGTGTGTGGTTCAGAGGTAATATGCTCCTGAGTTCAACACCCAGTGCCCAAAAACCAAAAAAGCACAATATGACTAATTCAAGGAAAATAGTCATCATTAACATTTGAATTTAGACACATATGAATCATGGTATTAAGGGTTACACAATTAATATACAAAATATTTTAAAATAATATGTAACTTTTAAGAAATAAAAGTAAAAATGTGTCCCAAGATAGCAGGGCTTCCATTTGATTTGCTCACAGTCTTTGCATTCAGTTTTACAGAGTCATGCAGAATACTGTGTTCCCAAGATGTGGACATATAACTCAACAAAACCTAGATATGCTTTATTGGAACCAAAGAACTTTCTATTTATTTTAAATACCAAAATAACAAAGAAACTAATTCAATATACAAGACATTTTCTATTCTTTACAGAGAACTTAATTTTTCTATAAAGACATTTATACTTAGGAAACATGAGACAAACAAAATATCTATTAAACTTACATTTTACACAGTTGACAATCATGAATTTTGATATTTCAGATTTTTCTTTGTAATTTCTCTTAAAAGTATCATTAAATAAAAACAAAAATTGTCATTTTGAGACAGAAAACAAGTTCGAAAGCATTTCTATTTTAATGTACATCATAAATCCCCTTAATTAGAACATCTACACAATATGGAGCAGCTAAATACCCAGATTTGTGACTTTATTCTTCTTCTTCTTTTTTTTTTTTTTTTTTTTTTTGGGTAGCCACACTCAATTGTTATTACAGTTTTATCTATAGGGATAAGAAGAGCTTTGTTGAAAGGAATAAAAATTTTATAATTACTCCACAGCACAACGTACAATGTTCAACTTCAATGCAAGCACAGGGTAGCAAGCGAAGAGGCTCAGTAACAATGAGATCTGAACATGTTCTTTACCAAAACCCCTTTTAGAATCTCCAACAGTAATACAAATACTGAAATTATGTTTTTTTACCTAATTTGAAAAAAAAGGTTAGATTCATGTTTAAATAACCTCTGTGCTCTGAATATAATTCTTAATTTCTCTTTATATAAATGGCTGCAGAGATTAAATTTAAATTGGGGGTTGTTCAAGTTATAAACTTAAGATCAATACACAGCAAGTTGAAACATGAAGATAAGCAAAACATAAGTACTCTCTCTCCACAAAAAAACTCTTGCTCCTGTCCTCCACACAACCTAACCCTATTACTTCTATCTTATTAACACTACTTCCAAAGAGAAAGAGCAGAAAGCATGCTAATATGTTAGGGGAAAAGTATCTTAAGTAAAAACAATTTTAGAGAAAATAAAGGAGAACCACTCTAAAAGACTATACCAAGGGAAATGTGCAAAAGAAAAAGGTAGGATCTATAGAATTGTCTAGTTCCTAGAAAATTATTCTCACATTATCCATTATTCACTAACAGCATATTTACCATTACACTACTCAAAGTTTTAGAAATGCTTCTCGTTCCTTATTCAAAAGAATATTTTACTCATTTTAAATTTGGCACTAAATCTTAGAATATCCAAATAATGACTTTGTTTAAAAGTCCTGATTTTTCATGAGTTCAACAACCCAAGTTACATATTGGTTGGGATATTGCTGCTCCTAATGGGAATCTCATTTCAAACCATCACCTCTTGTTCAGTTTTAGGCAAACTGAAATAAGAAGTCACTCAGTGCAGTGCAGTGTGGTTATGGTAACTGTGTGGTTATGATTATTTAAAAAGAGAGAGAGCACAACAGACAACACTATTTCATTTTATTTGTCAGATTCTTCTAATAAGCATTTAAAGACAGGCCCAGGAGTGATTTCACATTTAACAAATAGGCCGCAATACAGATTTTTTAAAAATGACATATAAATCAAAAACAAATGCTCACACTAGTACTTAGTGCCAAATTCCCTACATAAACATAAAACAACCTAAAAAAGTTGTTGCCCAACCAGCAGGCAACACAAACATAAGACCGATAACAAATAAAAAATACAAACCAAACCAAACAAAAACAATTATTTGTTAACCAGTACAATCTAGCTAGCTGAATCAACTAAGCAACTATAACACTTTGAAAAGGCACAAAATAGTCAAGAAAAGATGGTATAAAAGGACACTGTCGAACAGCTAATGCTTAAAATCTGACTTTTCATCAGAAACATTCTAGAGTGATTGATCTGGCAGAAAGAAAACTCGGGCTTATAAACATACCAGTTCAATTGTGTTAATTTGTTCACAATTACAGAGTGAAAAGCAATGAACAATGTTTACTTATTAGCCCTTAAATAACATTTTAGAGTCACTCTACAAATATGTTTTGAACTTTTTAGGTTTGACAGAACATTATTTGTACTTACTTTCATGACCTACTGTCACTTAAAAGAAAATCACTCACTAAAGCACAAATTCAAAACTCTACTTTTGCTACTCCTCTTTTCCCAGCAATAAATGTCTAAACTACTCAAAAGTATGCAAAACTACTATCTTTACAGTTGTTGGTTATGTCTTGCTGGCATGAGGAACAAATCCTAATCTCAAATGGTATTTTAGGCTGCAAAAAAATAGGTGGGGTTTCTTATAAAAATAACCTCAACTTGACCCCAAAAGAATCTCTAAGGCAAAAATTATCTTGATAATGTAGTGTAAAAAATAAGCTTATTATTCAGCATTTAAGTGTTCACTAAAAACAACATTCAATTAAACTTAAGAAAACTGAGTATTTTTACTTATAATTGGTTTGTCAGTATGACTATTCCCAGAGTATTTTCGTCTGCTTTTATTTTCATACATATAAACACAAACATTTAATACTTAATCTCAGTATTCAAACTAATATTTTTTGTCTTTAAAACCCATTATTCTAGGATTTCAACTGTGCTTCTTTGGACAAATACTTAGTCAAACAACAAAGAATTTAAAAATATTAAAACTATTTAATACCTACTAAAAATCTTTGGTGCATTTTAAGTCAAAACCGATTAGGTTAATAAATTTCTGCACTTGATATATTATTCAATTTACAGATTAAGTGCTAATTGCTATCTGCTAAAACATTAACTTAAACAATAAATTATGCTTATAAAATAACAATTCTCAATGAGGCTAAACTTAGTCATAAGATTTAAAATTTTAAGTATAGTTATAAAATAAATGGATTACAGAGTTACAGAAAGGTGAAGTGAAAATAGTAGGCCTCATTTTATGCTTTTTGTGCTCATTTCAAAAGTTTATATACATTCAGTTTGCCCAAATCCATGAGGTTTCCCAATTCAAAATTTTCTTATATTTTTGGAAATTTGAGACAGCAGATTACTTTTCTTTTTGTTGTTTCTTCATAAAAATTATATCCCCTCACTCTCAAAGTGGGTTGTGATTAAGTGAGGGAATGTAGTACCTGACACACAGTAAGCCACCAGAAATGCCACCTTTCTTCCCTACTGGTAGCTCCACCATTTATTGACCACACAAGCTTAAATGAGTCCTTTCATCTTAACCTCAGATTCTTTCTCTATAAAATTGGAATATATCATGTCCCTTCTATTTCAGAGCTGGTTATGAGGTTCAAATGAGATACTAAGTGAAAGCATTTTAGAGAATAGTAAACCACTATTCAAGTTTTAGTTATCTTCAATAACTAAATACAATTATACAATTGTATTTCACTTTAGATAAGAGATGTATCTCAGAAAAGTTCTATGTAAACTGATCCCTACAATTATACCATATATTTAAAACATTAGATCATTATTAAAAGAACCCTAAAGTAAATACCTTCAAAAAGCAAAGTAATCTTTTCAATGTGAAAATGCAATATCCTTTTTTTCTGCCACCAAATATACAATATACCATATACATATACATATAGATACCATTTGCCTTTCTAGAAGTCCAAATTTTTCTACTTAGCTTATATATAAGGCAGAGCATATTTTTAGGTATGAATTGTTTTCACTATAGTAAGATTTTGTTAAAATCTTGTCAGTCTTTATATCAAAAACCATAAAGATGTATTTTTAACAGTTTGAAAGACAGACTAACAGTACCTTATAATCAAGCTCAATCATGTAAGTACCCCAGGCATAACATTTCCACACAAAGTAAATGAGAATGCTTTAGAAAGAAATAATATGGTAATTATGTCTAATGGTCCTAAGATAATTACAACCAAACTTTGATAACTGAGGCAAAACTCAGATTGGTTTTATTATTTATATGAACTACTTTGGCTATATTCTTCAATTCTCAACATGTTTCCTTTTGTTTTTATTATCACTAATATGGCAGATTTTCCTATAAAGTACCTTCATTTCTTAAGTGCTTCAGCAGTTTCCTCCATTACTAATTGGTTAAATTTTATTCACTAATAATTAATTATTTTATTTGTGACTTTCTGTTTCACAAGGGCCAGGCCAGACTTTACAGTTTACACAGAAAAAAGTGCTTAAAGCAATCAGGAGTGTAAACAAAACTAAAATGGAAAACTTTGAGAACTGCTATGTTCTAATAGCTTACATAAAAATGGCATATTAATACATCAACCCTGCCTAGTCTAATCCTCAAGCAATCCTACTAGGAAATATTATCCTAGTGTAAGTTTAAATTGACTTGAAAATACGGAAAGTGCATATCTTTAAAGGTATTCTATAATCTTGAATTTTTCCTCAATTAAATTTATCAGTGAGGTTTTGTTATTAACTGCTATTTTCTTTCTCTAAGTCCTCAACTTGTGTCTCATACAAAAATAAGAATCAAGGAAAAGTATAAACATTAGGCGTATATAAAAGTAAAAATAAAGATCTGGATTGTATGTGAATCTGTAAACAAGTAGTACTTCCATTCAATTAAATAACATTAAGTTAAAGTAGATGCAAATTTTAGAATTTGTTGGCACACCTTTTCTAATGATTATACATAAAATATCTAGGTTCTGTATCCCAGTTTCAATTAGTCAAAGTAAATGAAACCAAAGTAGTGTATTCAATTGTGACATCAACTAGTCATAACTGCTTTCTCCTCAATGAGATGAAGATATATGCTGTTATATACTGTTAATGTGTCTGAAATAAATGACAAAAGTACAAAAGGTGAACTTACCTTGAAGATATCTAGTTAAGGCTGTCATATTTTCCATTTAACACATTTTCAACTTGTATAATTTAATGCCCAGATCAATGTTTGCATGTGTTACTCACAATAACTGGAGTATAGGCAAAATCCAAATGTCTGGATTATCAATTCAATCCTACATTTCTTTTAGTATGCTAATCTTACATAAATTAGCTATCTGGCTGTGGGTATGTCAGAAAGTCCAAAGGATAATGATAACCTGAACTTATGAATAGATGGCAAGATAACAATAATACCCCAAACTTTCTTATACATTCAAATTCCTAATTTTAGTTTAAAAATGTAGGTGAAATAATAATGATAATCCTTAAATTAGGATAAGGAACAGTTTCAATTATCAGTATATTTCTGCATTCTTTCTTAAAGGCTATATGGTTCTTAAACTTGTTTGTAAAATGGGAAAGGAAGAAAAGAAATAAGGCCAAAGAATAAAAATTTCCACTGATGATTAACAAAAAAAAAATCTTCATAATGTCGGTAGCTAATAACTCTGAGAAGTTCAAGGCCTATTATAAATTAGCACTAATCTTCAAAAATCATAAAAATGTTTACTTCAAATATCATGTCAAATTGTGTCCAAATATTCATGTATGTAGTCAGACAACAGAGACACACTGTTTTCTTGATCTGAAATGGTTCTGAGGACTTGAGAAACTAGAGAAAATAAAAAAATAGCAGCCCTATTAGTTTAAAAGCCACCAGCTTTTGGCTATCATTTGCACATAACTGTCAAAAAGTTTGTGGAATGTTTATTCATGAATGATGCTCATTAGTAGAAATATTCTGAACAGCAGTAGTGTTATCAAGGCCCAGTAATGTTCCAAGGTAAGATTGTTCTCTAGGATCTAGCATTTGTTCAGGTCGGACTGGATGAACTATATTTGCAGGTTGAGGAGTAAGAGTATATTTTTCCAGAAAAGCTAAGTCAGCTGCACGTGGATAATCAGTTGATTGTGACTGTGGGGGCAGGATCTCATGAGAAGATGGTGGAAGAGTGGTAGTATGATGCACCAGGTCACTTGGAGTGTCAGGCATCTGAACTGGAACCAATGTTACTGGAACACATACTTCAGCAGATACATTCTGTAACACAGTCTTGGCCTCTGGTTGATAAGTTTTGGGCTGGTCCATATACTGTTTTGTTTCTGTTTGAAAGATTTTATCATCAGATGAGTATTCTACTGGTAAGGACACAAGTTTTTCCTCAGAAGTACTGAGAGAATCATCAGGAGATTTTATCCCATGAACGTGGTCAATGTGGTATTTCAACTTGTCTTTCCGCTTAAATGTTGCATTACAATGCTGACAGTTGAAGGGCCTTGCATCAGAATGAATGACCAGGTGTTTTGTTAAGGTTTTTTTAATTCTAAAAGACTGATTGCAAATTTGACACTTGTATGGTTTTTCACCTGTATGAACAAAAATGAAATTGATTGTAAAATGCATCCACTTGATAAAGATAATTTAAATTGCCAATTTTCCATCTGCATACTTGCAAGACCTTAATAAGAACAATAACATTGTATGCTATCACAAAAGGAAAACAGTACAGTAAACTGATGAAGAGAATTACTTAAACCTCAAAAAGATCTGGACATGAGTTCTGGCAACACCCCTTATTAGCTGAACCTTGAGCAAGCTAACCAACTTCTACTATGCCTAGTTTCCTCACCTGTAAGATAAAATAATGATAGCACCTAAATAAGAAAGTGAAATAATCGTGCTTAGCACTGTACTTGGCACATAAGTGCTTGATAAGTGTCAGCTATTATTATTATTCCACACTTTATTCCCTCTACTGCCTTTCAAAGGTTTGTCAAACTAAAACATTTGATATCCCCTTTCATCAAAGGAAGAAAAAAATCGTAATATCAATTCTTTTTTTTTTTTTAAGAAACGGGACAGTGAGAGAGGGAGAGAGAAAGAGAGAAGCAATTTTTATTTAGTTTTTCATGTGACTTTCATTCCTTGGATACTTCATTGTGTACATGGTGCTGGGGTTTGAACTCGTGTACTCACACATGCCAGGCAAGCACCATAACCACCGAGCCACTGCTGCAGCCCCTCATAACAGCAATTCTGATTAACCTGATTCTCTGGATCAGAATAAGAAATAATAATCATCTCTAGCCCAAGGTCAATATAAGAAAATTTGACAAGAAAGAATAAGGAAGCTGGATCAGATTAATTCAAGTCAGGGTCTCACTTTAGTTTAATTTGCATTTTTATATAAAGCATTAAAAAAAATCCTAGGTTAGCCAATGTGGTAAGTAGAATAATCGTCCCTCAAAGATGTACAAATTCCAATGCATGGAAGCTGTGAATACACTACTTTACACAGTAAAAGAGGCTTTGCATAGATGATCAAGGTTAAGATCTGAAATGGTGTGAAAAACTGGATTATCGAGGTAAGTCCAATATAACTGAAAGATTCCAAAAATGTGCCTGATAACTGAAGAAGAATGGGTGAGAAAAATGTGACAAGAGAATTCAGCCCCAAATTGCTGGATTTGAAAATGGAAGAAGGGAGCCAGGACCCAGGGAATGTTGTAGACACTAAAAGTTGGGAAAGGCTCTTAGCTTGCAACTAGCAAGAAAAGTGGAACCTTGGTCCTAGTCCTGTAACTACAAGAATTAAATTTTGTCAATAAGCACAGTAAGCAGTAAGCAGATTCTTCCTAAGAGAGCCCAGAAAAAAATACAATCCTACCAATACGCAGATGTTAGCCCAGTGTCAGACTCTTGACCGAGAGAAGTGTAAGTTCATAAATACGTATTGTTTAAATTAAGATTTTAGTAATTTGCTACAGCAGCAATAGAAATATACCAACATGCTAATACCATAAAAGAAACAAAGGCACACTTTAAAACCAAATGAAAAGATCAAATATCTGCTGTTACACGGGTTTGTTATCCTTGTCTTCTTCAGCTCTGCACTTAAAACATAATCGATTCTTCTAGAAAATTAAGAGAACTGTACTTTGGAGATATTAATTTCAAATAATTATTTCTTAAATAATATTGTTTAATTTTGGTAGCCCATTACAATTTCAAAAAACCACTGACAAAGTTTATACAGATGGGAATGTTACTATTAGATTTCTACTTGATTATAGACTAACAGCATTACCAATGTTACTAGAATGGAAGTGATACATTATACAAAGGAGTAACATTTCTGAAATGAAGTACTCGTTCATTACCATTGCCTCCTACACTAGATCTCACAGTTGAATGCCTACAGCCGAGAGCTATAGAACTGGTCATCTATGAACTGAGACCTCTGAAACTATGAGCCAAATAAACTTTTCCTCCTTCTATTGTTCTTGTTAGGTCTTTTGGTCATAGCAATGAAAAAGCTGACTAAAACAACAGTAAACTATTGAAAACCAAGATTAAAAAAAATCTGAAAAAGCAATCAATCAAGAGATATTTTCTTCAAATAATCAATAAAAATGACAGTATAATTTTCAACAAAGCAAAGGAAACTTGAAGGAGAAAATGACATATATAAAGTTCTAAGAGACAATAAATACTAATGTAAATTTATAGTCAGAAAAGCTATCCTCCATAATGTAAAATAAAAATATTTTCAGATAAATAAAAGCTAAGAATTTGCTGCTTCTCATGCACAAGAAAAATAATTCTAGGTACAGAATGGTAATACAGGAAGGAATGAACAGTAAAGGGAAAATAAATGGTTAAATCTACAATTATTTATTTAAAACAAAAAAGTCTTACTGATTTAAAATACTTGCAAAATTAAAATACAATACATAAATGGTACAAAAGATAAGAGTGTTACAAGGTCTTTGCAATGTGTCTGAAAAGTGTTGAAAATTTTTAATTATTTCATTATCTTTTCTAGAAGGTAATTCTGATTTAAGAATATACATCATAACCAAGCGTAGTGGTGAGGTTGAGGCAAGAGGATCACAAGTTCAAAGCCAGCCTCAGCAACTTAGCGATACCCTAAGCAACTTAATAATACCCTGTATCAAAATATAATTTAAAAAATAAATAAAAGTTAAAAAGGGCTGGGGATGTTGCTCAGTGGTTAAGCACCCCTAAGTTCAATCGCTGGCACCAAAAATGAAAAAAAAAAACATACATTGTTATCATCAGGGTAAGTACTAAAATAATTAAAGAGCATGCAGTTAATATGCTCAATGAAGGGAAAATGACTAACAAAAATACTTGGATGACAGATTTAAATGTAAACAAATGAAAAATCACATATAATTTAAATGAACTAAATGTGCCAATTAAAAAGGTAAAGGTCAGTACAATAGAAAATAACACCCAAATACACACATCTTAAATATATGTCCTCAGAAGGACTGGGATGCAACAACAGTTTCCAAAAGAACGCTGGTTTACCCCATTATAAAGAATAATATTTTATAATAATAGTAAGAACCACTCAATATAAAGATATGAGAAGTTGTATGTATCCAGAATATAACCTCAAGATATATAAAGAAAAAATAAAACCAAAAGGCAAACAGACAATTTACAATGAAGATTACAGATTTTATCATAGATCTCTCAGTAACTTATTCAGCTGCACAGGATAATATATCAGTAACAGAATGCTATATCCTGAATATATCTTGATGGAAGAACAGGATAACACATCATTAAAAGGGTAACCCACCATGAATCAATCTGGATTTATTCCAGAAATTTGAAGTTTGGCACTCAAAACTAAATATAACTTACCACACTAATAAAACTTTAAAAGGATATATGAACAGTTCAATAGAACAGAATGGAATTCATAAGCAAATCATATACTATCATTTAATTTTTAAAAATTTGATGACATGCAGTGAGAAAAATACAGTCTTTCCATACACATACACACACACACACACACACACACACACGCACACACAATGGAGTTCTACTCTGCTATTAGAGAGAATGGAAATTACAGCTAAATGGATGGAAATGGAAAAAATTATGCTGAGTCAAATATCCCAAACACAGAAACTTTCGGGCCAAATGTTTTCTATCATATGTGGAAGCTAGAGTAAAACCTACAACAGGATGAAAGTTAGGCAAGTTTAAGTAATACGCTCAACATAGTTAAAATTTCACATAAGCTGGGGGAACCATAACTATGAAGGTGGGGGGAGAAGGGAGGGTGGCAGAGAGCGAAGACAGGGATAAGGGGAATTATTGATACAACTAGGAGCACTCAACTCCCATGAGAAGCCTAATTATATACAGGCAAGCAGAGAAACTCAGAAATTTCAAAAATTAATATACATGTATATGCTCATTTCCGAATTACAGCATGGGGGTATTACAGAGGAGACATGAGATCAGGGAATGGGTAAGGGGGTGGTGGAGATCCTGGACTAGGATTGGCCTTTACTTTATCAATATCCATGTATGCACTGATATGTAACAACTATTCCCTCCAATATAAAAGACTCTCGAACAAATTTAAAAAAAAAAAGTCTTTCCAGGGAACAGTGGTAGTACATCTAGATAATTAAATGTTAAAAAAATTTTTTTCACTCTTTCCTAATAACAAACAACAGTTCAAGATTCATAGATCTAAATATGAAAGTTAAAATAAAGTTTCTATGAAGTAACAACCAAAAATATCAATGATCTTGGGCCAGGCAAAAATTTCAGGCCAGGTAAAAGTTTCTTTAAAGAGGAAAGAACATAACTATAAAAAAAAAATTTTTAAAGATACATGATTTCATTAAAATTCAAAACCTTTGTACACTGAAAGATATCATTACTAAAGTGAAAAGTCACAGAGCAGAATAAGATATCTACAATATATATATATGTATCTAGAAATAGACTAATATGAATATATTAGAAAACCCTACATATGAATTTTAAAAGACAATCTGATTTAAGAAAATGAGCAAAAGAATTAATTATAATAATGGATGTCCAAATGGCCAATAAGAACATGAATAAGGGGAGGTATTCAACATAATCATTCACGACAAAAACGCAAATAAAGTTACTTTCAGATAGTGCTACACATCCATTCGGTAAACTAACAAAAAAGACATTATTAAATGTTGGTGAAAATGTGGAACAACTAGAATCCTTACATTGCTGGTGATAGTACAAATTGACACAATCACCTTGAAAAACTGTTTACTAATGTCTATCCTATGCATCAGGAATTCCAGGGTTAGGCATAACACAAGAGAAATTAATGCATATGTTTATGAAAAAACATGCATAAGAATGTTCAAAGACCTAAATAAATGTAAACCTAGCTTCCATCAAAATACTACAGACAAAATAAACTAGGGTATATTTATATGATAATAAAAACAAACTACTGTCATAGAAGAAACTCCCAGACATACTATTGAGTGAAAAAAGCCAGGCCAAAAAAAAAAAGGGAATGTACTATGTAATTCCATTCATATGAAATTCAGACACAACTAATTTTTGTTGATACAAATCAAAACCATCATTATCTTTGCAAGGAAGGGCCATGGAGGTTTATTCTGGTATCCTGGCAGTAACCCATATATTAATCAAAGTGGTGGCTACATTGACATGTACATTATAAAAACTCATTGAGCTGTCCACTAAGATTTGTGCACTTTATCTGCTATACTACAAAACAAATAGCTTACAAAGATAATTCACCTTGAATTTTAAAAATAAAATCAAGCAAGGCTAAAATCTAGTCCCAAATTTGTTATCAGTTTATGCTGATTTTAACTAATGTATTACATTTCAACAAGACAATTGTTAAAGAATAGATATAATCACTACTCTGAGGATTACACAAGCAAAACACATAAGGGAGAAAAATTTCCCAAATTCTAATAATGACATTCAGAAGTACTGAAGCTTTTAGAATATAAAACAGAAGACCACAATATTTCTTATTCATATGAATTCCAACATAATAAGTGGAAATCTTAATGAGGAAAAAAAATAAGAACAAGTATGGACATAACCGGATGAGAAGGAACCAGAGGCAACCTCCATACCTAAACCTCCAACTTTAACCAAGAACAACAAATATGGACATATTTTATCACTGCATAATTACACAAAAGTATATATGAAGTACCCATTAAGTCTTACCTGAATGTGTCCGAAAATGCATTTCCAGACTTGATTTTCCTTTAAAAATTTTCTTACAAACATCACATTGATGAAATGTTGCTTTATATCTAATAAAATAAAAATGTTTGTTTTTTAACACAATTTTAACAATGAAAATAAATTCTAACTTCATAATTGTACATATAATTATAATAATAAAGTATAGAACTCTAAAGAAACAGATATTTTTAAATATGGAGGTTGCCTCTGGTTCCTTTTCCTCCAGTTATTTTCAACAAATCTATAAAATAGGTCTTTAGATCATTGAACTTTTTATTATCAGCTAATATATATACAAATAAAAAACAGATTAATAGTAGGCTAAAGGCAAGAGGATTGATTAAAGGGACATGGCAGTAATTCTGTGGTTATAGAACTATTCTGTATTCTGATAGTGGTGATTACTTGACTTGAAAAACTACTCTCTAAAAAAGAAAATTACATTTTCTACAAATTATAAGATTAAGAAAAAATACTGAGGCTGATTAGAAAGAAACTGCAGCAGTTTCAAATGTTGCCTTCATCAAAAAGTTGACACTGGGGGCTGGAGTAGTGGCTCAGTGTTTACAGCACTTGCCTGGCATGCACAAGGACATGGGTTCAAATCCCAGCACCACATAACACAACTAAGTGTCAGAGCAACAAAAGCCACATGAAAAACTAAATAAAATTGATTGTCTTTCTCTCTCTCTCTCTCTGTCCCCCTCTTCAAAAACAGTTGACACGCTCCTATCATTTCATTTCTTAATATTAGACATTTGAACTTATAAATTTCATACCTAAATATAAAGGAATGAAATAACAGCCTCATTTTTTTGTTTCTTTGCTTTTCTTAAGAGACAACAGTGAGTGAGAGAGAGTGAAAGAGAGTCAATTTTTTGTTTTTTCTTCCATCTGGTGTTTGTTTTGCTGACACTTAGTTGTGTATGTGGTGCAGGGGTTCAAATGCCAAGCAAGTGGTCTACCGCTGAGCCACCTCTCCAGCCCTTAGCCTTTTGTTTTTATCATAGACATAAAGCTATAAATTGCCGGAAATAAAGTCAACATCTACCACCTCATAGCCTTTCAATTAAGTGAAAACAAGTAGGAAAAATATCTCTTTTTAGGTCTAGTAAGAAGCTATGGAAACTAGAAAGAATGAGCTGATTAAACTATCCCCAATTACATAAAAAGCTCTAACTCTTCCCCAACCAAGACTCAGCTTATGTAGAATTAATCAGAAATTTTGTTTTATTACTTACTTTTGCCACACTTTCTCTCCAAGGTGCACACTTTTGTAATGAACAGTGAGATGATCCCTACGACCAAAACATTTCCCACATTCTTCACACTGATGAGCCTTTTCACCTGAAAATAAAGTTCCAAATACTTTGATTATAATATACATTTCAGTTTATTTTTCCACCCATAAATAAACTACTAAACAAGATCTCATGGTGGGAAATAAAGGGAGAAACTAAAGCTACATATTATTCTGGGCTATTTTCTTTATATTCCTTTCTTAAATATCTTTCTTTAGGGATTCTATATTTAATTTCACAGATGTGAGTCCTTTAATCACTTGGAAAGGAAATTAGTAGCCTTCTGCTGTAGATTTTAAATCTTACCTTTCAACGTAAAAGAGCAAGATAAATGAAATTACTTTAAAACCCAGGATATTTTTTAATTAGGTATATGTGTGGATAAGAAATGCCTCAAATGAACATACATTATATTGAAATGAAGCTGTTTTAATGTTTATAAAAAGGACCTGAACATTTTCAGATCTTTGTACTTTGCTTTTAAAAGATTTTTCATCTGTGGGATTTCTTAATTTAGCAATGAGCCAAAATACAAGTATAATGTAAAATCCTAGGTGATTCCCTATTCTTCACTAAGTCTTTAAAAATCACTGTCTTGGGCTGGATCAGTGGCTCCGTGGTTATGTGCGAGGACGTGGGTTTGAATCCCAGCACCATGTACTCAATGAAGCGTTGGAGCAACGAAGGCCACATGAGAAACTAAGTAAAATGGATTCTCTCGTTCTACACTGTCCTTCTCTTTCTTTAAAGAAAAAAAAATCACTGTCTCATTACCAGTGGGTAATTAATGCATGTGACCTCTGGAATGAATAATTCCTATGAAAAAAGTCAATAGATCTTTAGTATCTCTTAAAAGTGATAACTGCAACCTGCCTCACTGATACCATTTAAGAAAATAATTATATGTTGCATACTTCATATTTAAATTATGTTTATAATAATAATAATCACCTGTTCTACTGTGCTCATAGAGATGGCTCTTTCCCATTATTGTGCTCACAGAGTTGGCTCTCTTAGCACTTCCTGAACATCAATCTGAGAGGAAAATATGAAAGAAATCCCCAGAATATAAAAATTATAATACAGTATAAAGATCTGAAATTGATCAGGATTATTAAGTACTCTTTTCCAAAGACAGTTTCAAGATTCACTATAACATTAACGCCCAATTACAATCATCTTCCTTTTAAACACCAAAATTTTGCTAATTGTTTCTCAAATACAATCAAAGTGGGAAATATAGATTTTTCCCTTTAAAGAAGTGCCAATAGCAATCACTGCACATGGCAACATGATGTGCAAATTGCAAAATTTGAGAATTTGTTTAAAATTAAATTTTAAACACTTTATAGTCACAAAGGGTGACCAAATAATGATTAAAACCTCAGTATATGTCTGTCATAATATTACTTATCTTTCAGATCCTTTTAAAAAGGTTTTCAGAACCAGCATTATAAAGTAGTGAATAATGTATGCCAAATTATTAAAGCTATAGCTAATGTAAACATGATGTATTGTGATGTTCTTTTCTGGTATTAAAAGAATACAAGAAATAAAAATACAAAATATAGCTTACCTGAATGTATTTTTTTGTGCTTTGTAAGGTGGTCATGACGAATAAATGTTTTTCCACATTCATCACACTCATATCTTTTGTCATCATGATGTACTCGTAAGTGAAGCCTATAAAGAAAAAACAATTGAAAAACACTGAAACTGGTGACACATATTTGATAATGAATAGCTGATGAATAAACAGTGAAAACAGGGCTGTCTACCCAACCACCCTCATGTACTATTTGCTCTTTATCTATGCCTTCCTTCAGTCTTCTATCACTTCACCTCAAGGCTCTAGTCACCTCTTCCAAAAACGCATTTGAACATCTGCATGCTTAAACCACTTCTGGATGATATTTTTTCCCAACCTGATTAGATCTTTTGTTTTTTTAGTTTGTTTTTTTTATAAGAGAGGACAGTGAGAGAGAGAATCAATTTTATTTAGTTTTTAATGTGGCTTTTGTTGCTCTGACACTTCAGTGGGTACATGGTGCTAGGGTTTGACTACATTTTCACACATGCCAGACAAGTGCTGTAACCACTGAGCAACCACTCCAGTTCTGCAACCTATTAGATCTTAAATCCACTTCACTGAATCTACCGGATATCTGGGATTGCTACCTGACTGGCCAAGTCTCAGAAACATCAAAAGGAGGAATACTTCAGGAATTAGAATCAGACAAATGAGGTAATTGTATAAGCAACTAAGCATATGATAATGAATGACAGCAGATAAATGAGGATTAATACTGTTCTGCACAATTAATATCACTTAAAAACTGATACTTGAGAATTTACTGGGGTTTTTTTTTTTTTTTTGGTAGCAGGGTAGCAGGGATTGAATCCAGATATTTAATCACTGAGTCACATCCCCAGTCTGGGTTTTTTTTTTTTTTTTTTTTTTTTTGAAACAAGAGTTTTACTGAGTTGCTTAGGGCCTCACTAAGTTGCTGGGGCTGACTTTGAACTTGCAATCCTCCTGCCTCAGCCCCCTGAGCCACTGGGATTATAGGCATATGCCACCATGCCTGGCAAGAAGTTATTGTATTTTAAAAGAACATTATAAAAATAACATTCAATCATTCTTCATACTACTTGAACAAACTGGGGTTCCTTCTATAGTCATTCAAAGAGATTATAAAAAGTTTAGGTTATTAAAATTCATCAAAGATGAAGAAAATAAACAACAATAGATGCTGGAGGGGCTGTGGAGAGATAGGCACACTAACACACTGTTGGTGGAGCTGCAGACTGGTACAGCCCCTCTGGAAAGCAGTATGGAGAATCCTTAAAAAATTAGGGATGACTCCACCATACGACCCTGCTATTCCACTCCTGGGAATCTTCCAGGGGATTTAGAATCAGCACATTACAGTGACACAGCAATATCGATGTTCATAGCAGCACAATTTACTATTGCTACGCTATGGAAACAACCCCGGTGTCCCTCACAGGAAGAATGGATCCAAAAACTGTGGTACATTTATACCATGGAATATTACACAGCAATTAGAAACAATGATATTGCAGCCTTCAAGGGTAAATGGATGGTTATGGAAGAGATCATGATGAGTAAAATCAGCTTAACCCAGAGATCTAAGGGTCGATTGTCTCCACTCATCTGTGGAGGTGGGGTCTAGACCCTGGACAAT
>PVKS010013167.1:0-51658 GCA_004027875.1 Aplodontia rufa | reverse complement strand
TTTTGACCTTAGGTCTAGAACTGAAAGATGAAATGAAGTCACAGCCAGTGTAGCAGAGTGAGTCATGGCATTGTGATAAATGCCACCCTTTCCCTGAACAGTAAATGCTCAGAGAAATAAACAGCTGTCAATCAAAAACATTCACACTGGGTACTAGAATCACTGATCATCATGTAATTAAAATCATGTTGTGGTTTGAGCATAATCAGAGGAATCATTCGCCGAAAAGACTGTCTATTTTCTACCGGGGTAAACCTTGCTGTGCCAGTTCTCAGCGACACGATAAGCCAAACCTGACAAGGCAGCTGAGACGGTCCCTGAGCCATCTGGCAACAGTGCTGCCACTTGCTCGGCTCTCTGGGAAAGCACTGAGGTGGAAGAGGGCTCGCTGTGGTTGTTGGCAATAGTGATGTGGCTGTTTCCTGTTCTTAACATCACAGCTGGAAGCTGGAGGCGTGACTCACACGGAAGCAGCTTCCCCACACTGCTCATGTCACAGCCTCCTTGGAAGGCGGAAGCCAGAGGCTTTTTCCTGAATTGTACCCACAGGACAAAGGTAGAGGGAACGAGTTGTTTAAAGAAGCAGAGGCTTTTCAGGCTGCTGAGTAAATAGGTTTTCTAATTTAAAAAATATATAAATATTTTAAAGCAAAGGCTGGAAGGGGAATTGAAGAGGCCAGAGGAGTGTGGGTCAGGCTCTGTGATTGGGAGCAGTGTGGACTTGATTTCAGCTCCAGTCCTGGATTAGTCTTCAGTCCTTGCGAGTAGATTGCCCTCCCTCATCCTCCACCACCCAGTTTCATCAGTGGCACTGGAGAGACTGAGAAGCTGGAGTTTCCCCAACGGTTGTACAAATCGTAAATAGTGGAGCTGACACTCAAAATCAGTCATTTATTTATACCTAACTTATCTACCTGATCATTTACCTTATCTACCTAGTCATCAGCTAATCTCTCATACCCTAAGATTCCTCTTCTGCAAAATGGGCATAAACAGCAAATAATGAGCAATTTCATGGGTGAATGAGTTGAGAACATGAGGAACATGTAGAGGCAGCTGGCATGATGCCTGCCACACAGCAGATTCTTAGGCGATTTCACTTCCTCACTGAATCCTGTGTTTATAGAGTATCCTGCGGGAACAATGGAAAGAAGCTGAAGGAAGGTCAGCTTTGGGCCTTAAAAGGAATTCTAATATGCATGCCTTTTTTGCCAAATGATAACAAATTAGGGGCCATATTTAGTTCCTTTTCTTGTCATTCCTTTGAATCCCTAAAGTTTTAATTTAAGTGTTCTGTTTCTCAGCAAGAGAACTCTTGAACTATGACCACATTTTGGTGCTCTCCCTCTATGATACTTGCTCAGTGTCAGAGCTAATAGGAAATTGAGGGACCCCACCAAATCCCTGAGGCAGCCCCCAACCAAACTCTCCAAAGAGCTTCCAGAAGGAAGAATTTCAAGGTTTCCTGCACCCCCGGTGCTGAGAGCCTTAATACAAACTCCCAGACTACACCACAAAGATTTAGGCTAAGAAAGTCTGGCTAGGATCCAGGAATCTGAATTTTTCAACCTGCACATTTGGTGACAAGAGTGCATATGGTACAATGATCGCACTTTTGTAACATTGTACCAAAGGCCACATTCATAAGCCATGTGGAGTTGGATAAAGGAGGACTCAAAAAGATTGGATCTGGCTCTCTCTGGCTGATACAGAATTCAAATTTTAGAGGAGAGAAGTGACAATTATGTTAAGCTGTGAGAATATATTGTTCACCAAGGGAACTGAATAAGAAAAAAGAATGACATTAGACCAATTTAAAAATTGACATGACTGAAACATTTGATGAATCTAATTTGGGCAGTTTGTTCAGCTCAACTTAATGTAGTTTAAAGCAATTGCTGTTCATTGTATGAAAAATGTTTTATCATTGGGCCTAAACTGGGCAAACTTGCAAGCTTTGTGCAGGAAACAGACGTTCAGTACTTCATAATATAAAGTTCAATGACATGCCCACAGTCAAAGGAATATAATTTGTCAGAGAACAGAGAGGGAACAGTTCATAAGAAGGATATTACGGTTGGTTTTCAAAGGAGTGGCACCAACTTTAACGAATAAGTACCATTTTGAAAGGTAAGTAAGACAGAGAAGGGCATTCCAGAATGGGAAGGATATAAAATCTCAAAAGTCTGAGAGGTATGGTATGTTTTGGGAATGGTTCAAGAACACAAGAAGGTCAACCAGAGACAAATTTTGGAAGAATTTGGTTGAGGATTGCTCACAGAAGAAAGAGGGTGCTTATAGACAGACAGACTGACCACCTAGCAGCAGCTGTCATAGCCCAAGTGAAACTTCAGTGGTAGCAGCCGCAAACAGGAAAATGGACAGAAATCACACCCACTGACCCATGTGCTCTTCCCATGACCTGGAACACACTAGACCCCCCAGAAAGTTTTATTTACAAAGAAGTAGATCAAGACAGAGAAGACAAGGGGAGAGATTAATTTAAAGACAAGGGGAGAGATATGAAAGGAAACAAAAATATTGATGATACCTCTGAGGTTTCCATCTTGAATTCCCCATGGGATGAATTTTTTTGGCACACATGAAATACTCAGGAGGGGCAGTAGAAAGTAGAACTTATGAAGTCTGAGTTCATTATTTCAGAGATCTATAACAGCAACCTACACCCTCGCTTTCTCTCAGCGAGACTAATCCTGTCCAGTGGCTGCAGCCCACCCCACACCATGTGTGGAAATTATTTGTGAACCAGCTTAGGGACCAAATTTGCTGAGCCATAGTTTAGCCTAATAAAACCCTTCTCTTTTCTTTTCTTCCTTTCTTTCAAGACAAAGAAAGAATCAACTTTATTCACCTGGACTTTGTTTCTCTGACACTTAGTCATGTATGTGATGCTGTGATTTGAACCCAGGTCCTCACACTTGTGAGGCAAGCACTCTAACCACTGAGCCACTGCTCCAGCCCCATTAAACCTTTTTCTGATTTGTAATTTTACTGATGAGTTAAGATTTACAGACATAAAAATTAAGTTACATTAAAATTTATGTATTGAGGGGCTGGAGCGGTGGCTCAGCAGTTGGAACATGCCTGGCATGCGTGTAGACCTGGGTTCAAACCCCAGCACTACATATATAACAATGTCATAGAAACAAAGGCCAGATGAAAAAATAAATAAAATTGATTCTCTCTCTCCCTCCCTCTTTTTCTCTCCCTCCCTTCCTCTTTCTCTCTAAAAAAAATAATAAAAATATATATATAGTCATATGAAATCAGACAGCCTGAAAGAATTCAGGATGTGGGGACAACTTCTTTTCAGTGTTCCCAGCATACTTCATTCCTTTATGTTTTCTTGGTTTGGGAATGGGAAAAAGGTATCATGTGACCTATTTCTCATTTTCTGATAATTAAATAGAATCAAAGATTTATAAAATACTGTTAAAGGCATGTTTGCAGTCAATTTTTAGAACATTTTCCCTGTAAACAAAATGTTACCAATAGTGTAGAGTATTAGACCAGCTGATTGATCCATAGGAAAATTGAACTAATTACTAACAATACCAGTTGGGAAATTTGAGACCTTAGGTATAAGAGACTCGGGGAAAACTGAATAGGCAGAGTGTGCACTTCAGTTCCAGTCCTTATCTTTCTCGAGTCGTTTCCCATGTCCATGAACCCTCAGGCTCACTTATGCTTGTTCCTCAAGCATGCCCTTTTTCTCCAAAGGGCTTCAGTCTATAAAAAGTCCCAAAGCCTGGCTGCCCGCTGTCCTTTCTCCTTGAAGACCCTTCCACAGCAACTGATGTCCCTTACCTCTTCTTAAACGGGAGCTGACTGATCAGTTGTTCGAATGAATCTTTGAACAGTGTATGCAGGCAATGAAAACGATAAGTAGGAAAAGAAGCTGCTGCAAAGGACAGTGAGGTGGAACCATTGGGGCAAAGTAGCCAGCTGGAACCGCTGCCAGGATGGATTTTCCAAGTAGTTTGTGCTTATCAAAAGTTCTTTCAATTCAGCTACTAGAGGAAATGATTTTATGGCTTTTGCAGCCAGATGGATGGAGATGGAAAGAATTATGCTAAGTGAAGTATCCCAATCTTAGACTCAAGGGCCGAATGTTTTCTCTCATTTGGGGAAGCTAGAATACAACCGGAAACAGCATGATAGATGGCTGAATGAATTTTTTACATGTATGAATTTTTACACGAACAGGATACCTGGAGATGTAGGGAGGGGGGCAGGGAGGGGGAAGGGAATGGGAAGGATATCAAGAAGACCAGAGGGAGGAGTATGGGGGAATCAACTCAGAGAAACCTCCGACCTCCACAAGAAGTCCATTTAACACAGGGGTTTAATTGGGGGAAACATGGAACCATGGGGAAACCAAGAGCGGAAACCATGGAATGGCATCAGCCTTGGCTTGCTATGTGAATATACATTTGTTCTTGATTGTTGATAATGATTCCCCCTTAATAATAATAATAATAATAATAATAATAAAAGTTCTTTCAAGTTTCCATGTTAGATTAAAAACAAAAAAAAGGAACAATCCTGTGTCCCAGCCCCATTAGTTCCAATAATGGAGAGGGGACATCGGAGTTGGCCACTCCTAAGGCTGATGATTTTCATACTGGGACTGTCTCATAGACCACCTTGGAATCACACATCTCACTTTATACAGAAGAAAATGGATGCCCAGAGAGATTGAGTCACTTGACTAACACCTCAGGGTTAGTTAGAAATTTGGGTCTACCATTTACATAGGCAGGAAGCTATTGTCCAGTATGTACTGAAAGTCAGGCAGAACCTCATTTAATCCTCAAATGGTAGATATTAAAGTGCCAAACACTGGCACCATTTATTGAGTCTGTAGTGCCAAGTATTTAACATACTATCTGTAACTGCCCTATCAACCCTCTGATGTAAACATAATATCCTTACACATGAGAGAACTAAGGTGCAAAGGTTTTTATATTTTTAAATAAAAAGTAAACCAGAGGGGCTGGAGCAGTAGTTCAGCTGTTACTGTTTGTCTGGCATGTGCGAGGACACAGGCTCAAACCCCAGCAAAACATACACAACTAAGAGTCAGAGCAATGAAAAGCTAAATAAAATTGATTCTATTCTCTCCCTCTCTCTCTCTCTCTCTCTCTCCTTCTCTCCTAATAAAAAGGGAGAAAGAATCCAGAAATTCCCATCTAGGATCACACCTGCTATGGTTTGAATGAAAGGTATCCCCCAAATAGCTCCTGTGAGCTCCTGTGAGACTATCTAGGAAGGCTGAGGTGAAATGATTGGTTAGGAGAGCCTTAATTAGAGAGTTAATCCCCCTTAATCAGTTAATCCCTGATGAGATTAACTGGTAACTGTAGGCTGGTAGGGTGTGGCTGGAGAAGGTGGGTTGTATGTGATGGGTGGAGTCTCTCTGTGCACCCTGGGACCATGCCTTCTACCTTAAAGTTCTGGAGCTGGCTGTCAATGGACTAAGACCTCTGAAACCGTGAGCCTCCAAGTAAACTTTTCCTTCTAAAATTTTCCTTGTCAGGTCCTTGGGTCTCAGCAATGGAAAGCTGACTAGAACAGTACTCAAACTTGTGTTCTTTTTTTCTCTGCAAGAGGCTTTCAAATTATAGATCATAATGCTGAATGTAAACTCAGTTTGGTGTGTTCACCAGCATTTAAAAATAAATAAGCATAAGGGATAGCATAATTTTAAAATAGAGTGCATCACATCAGTTACATCCACTGCACTAGAATGCAACTAATCTAAGATTTAATAAAAAAGGATGTGCAGGGCAGCTACCTCACCGCAGGCTCTTATTGAAGCAGACCCAGACCTTCTGAGGACCCTTCCATGGTACCCACATGGTATTCTGTCAGACTTGATTGACGGGCCTTCTCTGTCCCCACTCCCCGCCCTGTCTGACATGTGAGAGCAGGAACACAGGCTGACACAACTGAGCCTGTGCCAAGGCATTTCCGCAAGCCCAAGAGGGCATCTCATACATACAAAACCCATAAGCTGGAGATACGTCATCATTCATTATAAAAGGTGAGCAAGTCTAGATCTACACCTTGAGTCATTGTTACAAAAGTATTCATTACTAGGTTATTATGAAACAAGAGACTCTACAATCCACCCCACAAACAGTAGGCTATTGGAGCAGGAAAGAGCTCAGTTCACTATATAATTAGAAGCAAGTTTTACAATGAAAGGTTTGTCAATAGCAGTGGTTACTCCTTCTGAAAGCCCTGTATTATTACATGCTGGGGAACAAAAGATCAGTAAGACTGGAGTTCAAAGTCCAGAGAGTAATTCAGGCATAGGAACGTCATAGATGTGAATCTAGAAAGGAATACAGTGTGACATTAACTGCCATATTAATTAGTTCTACTTTATATAAAAAGTGTGAAGAAAGAGTTTGGATAGTGTGCCAGAAACAGATTGGTTTGAATTTGAATCCTGGGATTAGCATTTACTACCTACCCTACATTGACTTAAGAAAAATATTTTCTCATCCCTGGTCAGATGTACATAGAGGGAACTAAAATTGAGACTCTTATAGGCATGGGTTTTTTTTAATTTTTTTAAAGAGACAAGGACAGTGAGAGAGAAAGACATAGAGAATCAATTTTTATTGGCTTTCATTGCTTCAACACTTAGTTGTGTACATGGGTGCTGGGGTTTGAACCCGTGTACTCACGCATGCCAGGCAAATGCAGTAACCGCAGAGCCACGGCTCCAGCCCCAGGAATGGCCTTTTATTTTTAAAAGAAAAAATATTAACTTGGAATATAAAGGTTAACATTTTACATTAGAGCAAAATTAACATATTTGCTTTCTGATTATGATATCAAGTTTGGAAAGATTATCTACAAAAAAGGATCCGCAGTTTTCTTTTGTCCACTGAACATTTTAAATCCTTGCCTCTGTGGGTGGTATTGTAGATAATGAGACCACCTCACCTTAACTTCTTTCTGTTAGCCCAGGGAGAAGATGCCAATTGTCAATAACTGGCTGAGCAGCCATCTTTTACGCTCCTCTGTTTAAAAGGAGATATCCTATGTGTTACACATATTCCTCGGGGTGGGGGGGGAAAGCTCAGCTTTTAATTTTCAGTTCTCATTTAAAAGGAACCTTTTCTATTTACTCATTCAATTGCCCTTGCCCTCCACAATACGGTTTGCAAGAGGGCCTTTTCTGAATCTATATTCCATTTTATGAGAATGTCAAGTAACTCACTAAAACAGAAATATAACCTGATATATATATTTCCATACTGTCAGATTAAAAATATTTGTTGAAGGGGATAAAGTACAGTATGGCATACAATGAAGACTACTCAGCAATAAAGCATGACTGATGGTAGGGCAACACCAGAGATGCATCACCAAAGTGTTTTTCTGGTGAAAAAAAATGGACTCCAAAGGCTACATGCTCCAGGACATCACTCACGCAGCAATGTGGAAAAGGCAGATCCAGAGGACAGAAGTCTGAGCAGTGGTTGCCAGAGACTGGAGGCAGAGGGAAGAGAGTAACAACAGTAAGGGACTGGGCATGATGAAATGTTCCTTATCTGGATTGCAGAGCGTTCACAGCTATATACATTTGTCAAAACATATTTTAAAAAGTCAGTTTTACATATTTAACTTAAGCCCTAATAACCTGACCTTAAAGTAAAAAATGTTTAAAAATTGATTGAAATAAAATACTGTTCCAAAGCTGAGGACAATGTATCATCTAATTTTCGTTCATTCACTAGTAAAAATTTTGACCCCAAGTAAATTTTTTACTCCGATTCGCAGGGACTTAAATTGGTCATAAATCAATAGGAAAATAATTACTTCACACGAATCTTCTAATCTAAAATATCTAAATCTTATTTTGTTATATGATAAAAACATTATTTTTTTTTCTTTTGTGGTGGTGGAGATAAAACCCAGGGTGTGGTACGTGCTAGGCAAGCATTCCACCAGTGAGCCATATCCCCAGCCCTTAAAAAAAAAAAAAAAAAATATATATATATATATATATATACACATATATATATAGTTATATAATATTAATATATAAATATATGTTTTATATATATATATATTTGGTACTGGGAATTGAACCCAGGGTCACTTAACCACTGAACCACATCCCCAGGCCTTTTCTGTTTTTTTTTTTTAATTTTGAGACAGTGTCTTGCTAAGTTGCTGATAAGGCTGGCTTTGAACTTGCAATCCTCCTGCCTCAGCTTCCCGAGCCATTGGGATTATAGTCATGTATCACCATTTCCAGCTATCTTATTAATTTTAAAACACCCAGGAATCATATCAGTACATTCTAAGTAAGCACTTAATACTTTTCCAGTGAACATGAATCTATACTCATAGTGTCTTCTCAGAAATTGAATAGGCCTGGATGGTTTTTATAATCACATTGGGCATTTCTCAAAAAAAGCAGGCAAGACTCAGTTTACTCTCAAGAACGTGTAGTTTTAACCAGGTAGAGTGGCACCTGCCTGTAGTCTCAACTCCTAGGGAGGCTGAGATGGGAAGCTGATTTGAGTTCAGGAGTTCAAAACCAGCCTGGGTAACACAGTGAGACCCTGTTGCAGAAAAAAAGAACAGGAAAGGAAAGAAAAAAAATGAAAGAAGGAAGAAAGGAAAAAAAGAGAAAGAAAACATAGTTTTCTATGTTGTATGACATTGATAGCAAAGAGAGTATCATAAAATTATTATTCAGGAACAAGTAGAAAAGTAGCAAATATTGTAGTGCTTCCTGCCTGTCAAGCACTATAAAAACATTTACACATGCTCTCACTAATTCTTCCCATAACCCTCTAGGGTAGATAGTGCCATGGGCCTATGTTCAAGGTGAAGAAATGGAGGCCACAAAGTTAAGTGAACTTGCCCGAGATCTCACAGCTGGTGAGTTGGGGAGCAGGGTTTCCAACCACCAGCTGGCTTAGGAACCTGCACCATTGACCTCCATGCCACCTAAAGATCCTGCTGCTGGGGAGGACAGTGGGACAATGAGACTTCTGATTACCAGCCCATAGAAGCCCACACTGACTGACCTCATCAGATTTCTTAAAAAAATAAATAAAGAGAGACAGATTGAATCCAGTGATCCTTGAAGGCTCAATCTCTGAATTGTTTTTATGAACCATGTGAGGGGAGGGAAGAGTGCAGTGTGATAACTCTTCCTGAGTGAGGTAGGACACCTGCTTTTTTTTTTTTAAGGGCTGAGGACCGAACTTGGGGCCTTGCGCATGCTAGGCGAGCGCTCTGGCACTGAGCTAAATCCCCAACCCCGTGGACACCTGCTTTTGAGAATGAGTTTTTGATGTTCCTAAAGGCAGCTGGAAGGGTGAACTGCAGCAGATCTGGGTGGCTAGGGAAAAACTTAAGAAGGTTAAAGAACAGGATGAGAAGTTGCCTCTGGTACTGAGAAAAGCGACACCCAAACCAAACAGAAATTGAGGGAAAGAAAAATGTAGATTAAGAGGCCCCCAAAACCTAAGATCTAACCAAATTTCTTTCATTTTAGAATGAAGAAATATTTACAAGGAGTCATGATGATGGGAACCCTGAGTTGGAGCAGCTCCATAGAGAAGACCTCCCTGCCAGCAAGTAAGTCAGTAGATTAGTGGGGGAGGTCTCTTGCAGATCCATGGTGGCAAGGCAGGGGAATCCTGTTTTTCAGTTCTAAATCTCATCCCTTGTCTTCCCCAAATAAAACTCACGGCATTTATTCAATATAGTAATCTTCATTACATACCTGAGAACAAAACTCATGCATCTCACAAAAGCAACAACAGAATTGAAAACATCTTACAAACCAAACTTCTAACGATAGTGTTTCAAAAATGGATTATCAAGAGAGTATTATATGTAAACTCATGTTGATATTAACCAAATTATTGGCTTAAATGCTTTTAAAGGCACTTAGTTCTCAAAAGACATAATTTATACAAATCTAATGCTAATTTTAGTCTACAGGAAGGTGTTTGCATACACATGAAAGCAGCTTAGCCTAAATTAGGGAGGTAAAAACCAAAAGCCTAAGAGGAATTCATTAAAGAAAAAACAAACTTCATTTTCAGAATCCCCATCCAGACCGGTGTTCCAACAGTATCCACATCTTTATACCCATGTCATTTGACTTATGAGCTTCTTTTGTACCCAAGGTTGATCATAGTGATGGGCCCTTGGCAGGCTTCTAAAAAACATCTATGAAATGAAAAAACATCTTTAAGAACTTGCCCTTTGATTAAAGCCATTTATTATGTTAATTCAATTACTTATATTTATCCACTTTAAGACATACTCAAAGAAACAGATGTGGCTTAGTTATTACAGTGAATGGCCTGATTCAGCATTTCTGAAACTGAAAACGATTAGTAGGGTAATCTCTGAAAGGCACCACTTGGGAATGATTCGTTCTGTTGTTTCCCATAAGTGAGTTTATCTTTTGGGGATTTTCTATTACTAAAATCCATACCTTCTGTTATAATTCTTAAAGTCTTAATGTATCCTTTAAGTTAGTTGATTATTATATTACTTTACAGTAGACCATTAAATCATACTTCTAATGAGAAACAAAGGAAAAAATTATAGCATTTAACTACTAAAACAAAATATCTTTATGTTATTGAAAGAGAACTTTGGAAAAAAGGAAAAATTTACCTATCAATATATCAGGAGACAGGAGAAACTGAGTTTTTGTTCTACCATCCTAAATATCTTAAGATCACCAATCTTTGTTATAACAGTTTAATGTGTATTATCTTATTTACCCCTGATTTTATAGATTTGGGTTTTGATACATAACTAATACAAACTGGTTGGGGCTACTGTTGATATTACAATATGCTTGACAGAGAAGCATTTAGATTTTGTTGAATAAGCTATTAATTTTAATTGTAGAGGTAAAAATTTATACCAGATAGCATCCATTAAAAGTTCTGAGTAATCTTTTCATAGTTAGATCGCTTGCTAGAATAACATTGCCTTATTATATTTGGAAAAAAGGTGATTTTGAACTCCATTTGATAGGACATGATGAGTTCCTATCTTCAGAATTTATATAGCTAGGAGAAAACACATGGAACAATTAGTAGGTAGTATAATAATATATGTGATGAAGTATAAATTTGAGGAGGATAGATATTTAATGTAGAAGTGAAAGTAGAGTTGGATTTCCAAGATTTCAACAGGTGCGGTAGGTATGGTGTTCCTGGCAAAGAACATCTGCACAGCCAGGGCACAATCCTTAATGAGATTTGTGATGGATAATGGCATTAGTGGGAAAAAAATCAAGCCCCAGGGAATGAAGGAAAGATCACATAGGACCTCCAAAACCAGGGAGAAGAGTTTGCATCTGCTGTTGGAGGCAGTATGGAGGCTTACAAAGGAATATTGTAACACAAGTGGTGATGAAGACTTGTCCTGCTGCAGAATGCAGAACCCACTGGGTCAGAGAGACTTTGAACATTCCTGTCACTATTAGAACAGAATGGATAACCCTGCATATCCAGAGTTCTCTGGTCCCATTCTCATTGCATCTATGATGTCCAAGTAGTCTCCACATATGGGTCAAGTTAATTAACTCTTTCAAGTAATCATTTTAATCCTGTCTCCAAACATCCTAACCATGCATTGCAAGTACAAAGTTCAACTACAACCAAATAATTCAGATGCTTCCAAGTTTTATAAAATACATAGATTGAACCACTCTTGATTCTGTACTAAGAATTGAACCAGCAATCAGGTGAAAGACGAGTTCATCCTATATGTACATATACAAAAGTGCCAAACACAACAGCACAGGCACAAGTATGCCTGATGGTATTAGGGCAGATTACAAATCTACTTTTGGACAGCTAATGAATGATATCACATAAAAGGAAAATACAACCTTTTCAAATGTTTTTTTAAGGTATTATGGTTGTAGGTTATTATTTCATCCCTTCCTGAACACATTATTAGGAAGAATATTCCCCCCACATAGACATTGCAGCATAACAGAGGCAGGGTAGGTGATTCCACAACGCAGAGGACATGGCAGTCCTGTCCTGGGCACAGCAGCAAGTCTCAACAGGAAGAGGACTAAGCTGGCAGTCATGCCACTTTGCCACGGAACAGGAGCCGATTGTATAAACAAATGGCGTCCACACAGGAGTCTAAACACACATCTGCTGACAATTTTTAAGTTGTTTATTGGAAATCTTAGATTTTTTTAAAACCTACTAATTATTTTGCTATACAAGAGTAAAACTCACAATATAAATATTTAACATTTCCGTATAAAATTAATAATATGGAAAAAAGATGCAAACCAGCCAAGAGGTAAAAAGTTTTTAACAATAACACTGTGTACAAATATCTTTTACTCAAGTGACCATCCAGGCTAATAGTTTATTTTCCCTTTGTTGATAATTTTTTAAAAAGCCCTGCATTGGAGCACCATAAAAGTTTTTTTTCCCTCCCTTTTTAAAAGGTTAAAATACTTCTATTTACAAATATTCTCAGTACTTGAAGTCTGATGAAGGAATCATCTGGCAGCTTCCTTCTTCTAAAACAAAGAAAGTGCCTTCATATTTCCTTTAAATTTAAACCTGTTCCATTCTATTCTAAGCAAAAATAAAAAGATGAACACAGTTCCAGAGAGCTCTTTCAACAAATAAATAACCATTTCACAAAAGTATTGTAAACAAGATCAGTTTGATGGCCAGAGAGATGATGATGTTTTCAACCAATGGCAAATTTTAATAGTTCCAAGAATAGAGAGATACACAAGGTATATATGGCCCAAAGGCAAAGTCATTAAAGAATTAACTAATAAAAATTACTTATAAACCTGTTTTGTCAAAATGTGCTTTTGTTTTCTACTGTTTTTAAAATTGGTCATATTTAAACTGTAATCATCTAAAACCCAGAGTCTACTCTAAATTTGGTTAACTACAACCTATAATGTTTGACACTAGTTTGGACATTATTTAAAAATACTAAGTTACCTAAGTAATGTAAACAAGCCTCAAATTTCAAAATAGGAAAAAAATTAACAAAAAGTTTCTGTAAACATTAAAAATCTACCTGCTACAAATTATAAATATCATCATCCAGTTGTGTATACTGAGAAATCTTTTAGTTTTGTTTTGCATGTTTCTGAAATCACTTATTAAATGAGACAGCTGAGTCTCCCCATCAGGCATCTCTGCAGCCAAAGGTTTTACAATCAGTTCGGTTGTTTCTGCGGAAACCACTATTTTGGCCTTCCTGTAATCTTGCATATCTCCTATCTTTCTGTAGTGTGAGGGGGTTGTTTGCATCATGGCCACATTTTTATTCTGCTCTATGAATTAGTTACTTTATTGGATCCTAGCTACTTCTCTTTGATTACAAGGAACATGGAGCTTTACAAACACTTTCAATCTCATTCTGGCAACTTCTATATTACTTTTAATCTACTTTCAATTTTGAAATATTTAGGGCTGGAGCCATGGCTCAGCGGTTTCGGCCCTTGCCTGGCAAGCACGAGGACCCAGGTTAAAATTTAAAAAATTTTTTTGAAATATTTAAAAGATAAAGATCATCTCTGATAGTTATTTGATCAAATAATAGATTTTTTTTAGATATGGTAGCTTTGATTTGATATTTAAAATTCTCAATTTAAAAACTTTGAATTTGGAACAAAATAGTGTGGCTTCTGCGACCTTGTTTCAAAGGAGTGGGTTAATTTAGTAATTAGTACAAGGATTCAGAAACTAAGATTATTTTTTATAAATCAGAGAAAAAGGAGGCTTTTTCTTTTTGTTTTGTGGTGCTAGGGATCAAATCCAGGGCCAAGAGCAGGCTACAAGAGCTCTACCACTGAGCCCCACCCCCAACCCTATTTTTCTTTTTGAGGTCTCCTCCATTATTATATTCTTCTATGCAAACAACATTCAAATAACTCCCTTAAACAATAATGAATATTTAAAAACCAGTTGAAAATATCATTAAATAATCAGCTTATTAGAATTAACAATGATGTCTCCACTAAAGAAGCACCCTATGGTCAATAAATTGGCCATGTTTGTGTCATTTTCTAATATTAGGGGGAAAGAAGAAAAAAACACATGAAGTACCAGTTAGGGCAGAACTAATGACTTTTCTCAAAATTCACATTAAACTTTGAGAAAAAATATAATTATACTTTAAATGATGCCAACACTATCTAGGTGAATAGTTACATGGATATCATCATTAAGTGACCTAGCTATTTTTAACAAAATTAGAGACATTTTCCTACATTTCTTAAGAACAAGAGACTCTTTTGCCAGATTTATATACTTTCTCCTATGCCAATCTTTCCGTGGCTCACCACCTCTGCCAGGTGTTGGGTCAGAGCACAGAAACAAACTGGAATACCTGGTCTGTCTATCAATATGTTAATTTCTCTACGTCCACTTACTGTTTTCCGAAAGCTGTACTCTAACACCAAGGTTTATAACTTACATCTCCAATATACGTGTGGCATTAAATGAGAATGTGAATTTCTCATTCATTTTGTTTTTGTTCATGATATAACCCTTTTGTAAAAAATTAATTCCTTGAGATAAATTTAGGCCATGAAGCAGATAAAGTTACATTGATTGGCTTCTATAATCAAAGAAACATTCTGAAAGACTGGGCTTTCAAAATATTTCTTTATCTTCCATATTCATTTCACTCAGGGTTTAGACAAACATTTAAGGTTTGGCTAAACAACAAACATCCAGGTTTGGCTCAGTGACAGTGAAAACATACAACATTCAAGTGCTATTAGACAAACGCAGCCCTACAAGGATAGGTGTCTGTGTAGGTCAGTTTGCAAAGGAGAAGGATCTTAATTAACCTGCAGTATATTTGACCTAAAAGCCCTTTTGAAACAGTTTTTACTCTAGGATCTGTAGCATCCCTCCAAAGGTCCTGAAGGTCTTGAACATGTCCATGAGATGTCATCATTTTTTCATAGATACAGGGATGATAAGGAGCTTTTCCCTCCCCAGAAAAAAACACATGGTACTGTGGTACTATCCCCACTTTATTGGCACAGAGGCCCATGAACACATCGTCTATGTAGAGACTTGAGTTCAGTGTCTGTGATGCCTCATAGACCTTGGCTGCTACGTCACCGGAGATGACATAGGCAGCTCCAGCAGTGTAGTCAGGGTAAGCTGGCCACTGGTACATTTCATAGGAGACGTAGTATTTGCTGCTTTTATCTCTAACGGGAGGGGCACCTCGATGAACACGGCCAATCCAGAAGTCTTGGACACCAATCTGTTCTAAACTTTGAAGGTATTCAATAAGATTGGGCATGTGAATAAATATGTCATCGTCGGCAGTCATCAGGAATTTGGCATGTGGACAGAAAGTATTTGCCCAACTGAACTGCAGCAGTAATTTCAGAGTAAGATTGTAGAAAGAATCAACAAAGTCTTGCTGAATGATATCATTGTACATTTGATCTTCCCAAACCAGTTTTCTTTGCAGTTCTTCTCCCTTCAGGGGATTAGGAGTTCCCAAGACAAACAGAGTTTTGATGTTGGCATTCAGTTGAGACCGAACATACTCCTCACTGCCCCATGTTCTTCTGATGGCTGATCGGCGATAGTAGTTTTCAGGAGCGGTCTTTATAAACAGCAAGAGGAGCACCTCTTGAGCTTGACACTTCTCCTTGTGGTTAATCAAGTATGGGTACCGAGGCCCCTCAGAGCTGTGCTTAAGAGACAGGGTGTCATTCACAAAGTCATAGCTATTTATGAGGTATCTGTAAGAGTAGGACTTCATATGGCTCACGATGTGATTATCAATCGGTCCCCAAAAAAACATGAGGCTTAATATAAAACAGGTGGCACACAACTGAATAAATTGACATTTTTTTACTCTTCTGCCACTAGCAAACATTCTCATGTCCACTCAGGTCTGTTTTTATTCTGGGTCAGTTTTAAACAAGTGCTTGCTTCTTTGAGACCACAGAACTTTGTATTTTGTAGAATTGATGTCCATCTTAATATATGTTGGTCACTAAAAACAGATCTTCCTATTTCACACAATATTTTCCTTTAATACCTTTCTTTCTAGGATTACCAACCAACGAAATACACTGTAGAGGGAGGGGGTCACTGACACATCATTATTCTTCCACGCTGGCATCCTTCATGAAGTCTGTTGGGTGGCCTTGGGCAACTGGTTCATGTACTTCTTTCTGTGAATGTGAACTTTGACCTATCAGAATCACAAAGAGAAAAGAATAACAAATGAATGGGTTACTGAGTTATCAAAGAGAAACATGCTACTCGTAATTCCTTAAAACCAAATGTAGGGGCTGGGTTGTAGCTCAGTGGCTGAGCACTTACCTAGCACGTGTAAGGTGCTGGGTTCAATCCTTACCAACACATAAAAATAAATAAAAGTATGCTGTACCTCTACAACTAAATTTTTTTTAATGTCACCTAACTGATCCCCACAAAAAGCCATGAGGCAGTTGGTATTTAGTAGAGGCGTATAGCTGTTTGGTTTTTTTAGAGGAATTCAAGAAAAGGGGGAAAACTGCTTAATCCTGTCTTCTCATTCAAAATACTGACACCTTTTCCTCCTCTTACTGTTTTATTGTTTGGTTTGGTTTGTTTTATATTTTTGATGGTGTCCTGGATGGAACTCAGGGCCTTGTGCATGCTAGGCAAGTACTCTACCACTGAGCCACATACTCAGCATCCTCCTCCTACCCTCAGGGGGGAAAAAGCCTGCAAAAATGGTGATAATCATTTGATTATCATGTATACTTAAACTTCAAATATTACCAATGGGTATATCCATGAAAACACTATCTTGAATATAATCACAATGAAAGTTATTATACAGATGAAAAGAAAGTTCACAGCAACAAAGATCTATCAATACCTGTCCCAGACAAGGCAGAAGTAAGAGTAAGATTTTTTTCTCTCTCTCTCTTTCAATTAAGGTTCAAACTCAAGGAGAGTCTAAACACTGTACTTTCCAAAACTCAGACTTAGCCATGAGACCAGCTGAGCTCTTCAAACCCCATCAGTCTGCCCACGAGGCAATACAAGATGCAGTTTAGGTTATGCTCTGCACAGAACCCAGGACCCTGAGGCTCCGCCTCCTCAGCTATTCTATTACACCGTTGGACAACAGCAAACCACTGGTTGAAAGCTCAGTCACCTGGCCATTTCATATACTCTGCCCTTTGCACCCGCAGTGCTGGGGCCCAGCATGCCCCACCCCCGATAGTGTGAACTGCGCTCATCTCTAGTTATACAGGCATTCGTCATCAGAAGCTTGAATTGGGGCCTCCCATGCCTTCAAAGATGTTCCGGTCCAACACCTTCTGACCCCGTAATGAGGCTTCTCAGACACGATGTTGCAGATGCCCTATCCTCAGCACCCAGTCAGTGTCTGACACCTCGTAGACATTTACCAAGAATCATGCTCTCACGTCAAAGTGCTGATTACTCAGGAGGCATTGAGAGTCAAGATCAGCTAGGCACCACCTCAGATGAGGTCACGCCATACTGCCCATGTCTCCCCTTTTCTGCCACCGGTAGGAGACAGCACCCCCATTCCTCAAGAATTCTGTCCCCACTGCTTGCCACAAATAAATACTTCTTTGCCTAGAAAAGTAGGCATTCTCTATCATGGTGACACATCTGTCTCCTGGGCTTTTGCCAGGATTGGGAGGGAAAAGATGATGCAGGTGGAGTCACAGTGAGCCCATATCACAAACCGCAGGACAAAGGCTTTGCTTTGTGACCAGAGACCTTTCCTCAGGTCCCTGCTACCCACCCCTAACCTTAACCTAAAAGTAACTGCACATACTGAGCACCCTGCAGAATGGGCCTAGCTCTGGCTGTGATACCTCCTTCCAGACCTCTGGGCTTTCAGATTCTGCTCTGTTTCCCATCCCCCCATCACTCCTAGTCAGGGTGATAACTGCAAAGGCTGGGCATGCAGAATGTCCAGAAAGGACAGGAAATTAAAGCAAGCTCCACTGAGACTGTCCAGAGCTAATCGGCATAGGTAGCACTTTATCCACTAGGGCATGGATTTTAAAACTGCAAGCACTGCCTAAGAAGCCACAACCAGCACATAAAACAAACAGTAAAACAGCAGAGTGCACAGTAAGTTAGAACTCATGTGAAACTGAGTTTTATATGTGTGTCATTCTGAGATGTGATGTAAAATGCATTAGTATGCTCGATAATCAGAAAGACAGAACCCCTGATCTAGGGACAGACTGATATCAGCAATGACCCTCTTGGATAAGCCTGGCTGTCTGGAGCGGATATTCTAGAGGAGGGTGAGAAAGACAGCAGGAAGCATCAGTTCCTGATCAGTTCTGCATCTGCCGAAACCCTGCTTGCAGAATCACTCATTCAGGTGTCACTTCCTCTTAGTCTTTCCATGGGGCTCACTCAAGTATCAGTCTCTGAAGGCCAAGAGCAAGACCCTTCCAGCTCCTCTACAATACAATACATCTTGAAGGACCTGAGGGCTCAAAGCAAGGTATCAGAACATCTTGATGGCAGGGTTTAAGACAGCATCAGTGTTTAAGAATTCTAAGAAAATTCTCAATTGAAAGACAATCTGCAGACCCAGTCCAACAGCTCCTGGGAAGGGCATAATCTTTAAAATCTAAAAAATTACAGGCACAACCAGCTTCCTATCTCTGAACAGCTGTGCTCAGCAAGCTAAGATGCCAGCTTATTTTGTCCATGTTCACCACTCTTTACAAGCTTGCACTTCTTACTAAACCATCAGCCCATGAGCCCACTCCCCAGCATGCAGGCGTGCACCTGACTCTTAGCGCTAGTATTCCTGCAGTGGGTCAGCAGGTTGGTGCATTGCTGCTGCCAATACTGCCACTATGAGCTGGCAGCTGGCCCATATGTTCATTCTGTTCCCCCACGATTTACCTTATTTTCCTATATTTTTCCAACAATTCCAAATAGACCTCATAAGTGGTAAATGTTTTCTGAAAAATGACCAAGAACTTGTCATAAAGCCAACAACCCACACTCCTTATTTAGTTCAGTACGGCATGTGAAGTTCCAAAATGAGATTTCTCCCACTCAGCCACTTCAACTGCCTAGCCACTGTTTACACACATCATAACCGAAATTCACTGATAGTGTGGGTATGGCGAGGGGGAATATATAGGAAGCAAAACTACTCATTTATATTACACAGCCTCACTCTGATAACAAAAGAACAGATTGCTCACTCTTCTGGTTTCTCACAACATCTTAAAGCTGCTTCAAAACATGTGCTCTTCCTTCATATTCAGAGAGCCAGGGAGGGCTCTCTGGCTGGAAGCTGGCTGATGTGTTAGAAGAAAATGCTGGGCCTTACAGGAAACATAACAATAACAAGTGTGAAGCTCAGCAACCACCCACCACACATTCTGCTGTGGGTGCAGCTTCCTTTGTGTGACCATAGCACGGCTCAGTATGGCCAATCAACAGATTGGAAACTCAAGGGTTACCCGTTTAGGACCAGATTTATTGTGCAACCTTAGGCAACCCTCACCTTACTGCATTTGGTTATTTCATCTGCACATCAGAAGCGAATATCAATGTAACATTACTGAAGGGAAATAAAAATTATAGATAACTTCAGGGCCTACTAAAAAAAAAAACATGACAGAGCACTACTCTCTACAGAGCTAAGAATTGCTTAGAGGAAATATGCAAATATTCAGACTACAGCTTGGGTTTGCTTCTATTTGGACTGGGAGAAAGGAATTGTTCACCTTAATACTCTCTTTTGTAATGCAAGTAGTCAGAAAAGTAAAGAATAGGGGAAAGATATCACAAAAGGTGATGAAACCCAGTTTAAATGTTTCCTAGTCTAGGAGGTCTGCCTCTCAGTTACTCAACGGCATATTTCTTCATAAGAGAGCTCTTTAAACGTCTCTGGAAAAAACTAGGGTTTGTGTGTCTAGAGGCTACAAGCTTCCCTGTAATAACCGTGATGTTTCTCCACTGCACACCAGCTGTCAGCTCCTTTCCTTGTTGAGTCTACTTTGTCATCCTGAAAAAAAAAATGCAAATCTTGCTAGAAATTTCAAGATTTTAATCAAGATGGTGAGGTTTATATTTCAGTTCAAGTTAACTTCCACTTTTAATGTTTCAATTAATTCTACAAGAGATAAGTATTTACTGTCTGAGTCAGGCATGGTGAAAGATCATGAAGTGGTATTTTATGGTTCCTCATCCCAAAGCATTTACAATCTATTTGAGGTAAGACTCACTATCCCCACATGGTTCCCATGGCCAGCATTGGTAAGGTGCAGACAGCATGACAGAACTAATTCAGGTGATACCAATGCCAAGCACACAACAGTGGAGTCCCAAGAGCAGTGAGATCTGCAAAGATTAGTCACAGGATTTCAGAAGAGCCTGAAGAAATGGTGTATTCATCCATTTTTTTATTGTTATAACAAAATACCTGGATCTTGGTACTTATAAAGAAAAAAAGGTGTATTTAGCTCAGTTTTAAAGGCTGAAAATCCAAGATCAAGTAGCCCTATCTGTTCAGCCTCTGGTGATGGTCCCCTTAACTGCATCACAACATGGCAGAGAAAAGGGAAGGGAAATGGTTATATGCAGAAGGGTCCCAGGAGATGGGTGGGACCTTCGCCTTAAGACAACCAGCTCTCATAGGAACTAACTCACCCATGTGAGAAGAGCATTAATCTCTCAGAGGGCAGCACGCCCTATGACCCAGTCACCTTGAACTAGATCCCACTTCCTCAGGGTTCCGCCACTTCCTTGGGGTTCTGCCAGCTCTGAATACGACCACATTAAGGACCCAGACTACAGCACATGAACTTCTGGGGGACAAATCACATCCAAACCAAATGAGGGATAAAGACACTTTTGAGGAAAAACAAAAGTACAGAAGAACCTGATGAATGACCTAGGATGGGGAGGAAAGGAAGAGGAGCAAGAGTGGAGTGTAATTTCAGGTACTATTGACAAGGAAGGGAAAAACTGTTTTCCTGAGTTGGCAGTGACAAAGGTGACATTTGGTCCTAGACTTATGTTGAGTTTGAGGTTTTGTAGCAACAACTAGGTACAAACAATCAGCAGGTAATCCAAGCTAGACTCAGGACTAAAGAGCCAGGTTGGCACTTGGGGTGAAGGTGGCTGATCATGAATACGAGTGAGCTGTCTAGGAGGAGAGATAACCAGAGAAATCCAGAAGAAAAAATAAACTCAGGGGAAGGAGGAAAAGGGGGAGAAGGAGCCAAGGAAAATAGGAGCTATTTAAAAGGGCTAGCTCAAAAATTAAGATGGGGTTAAACAGGTGGAGCAGGAAGGAGAACAAGGAAGACCCTCAACACAGAGCAGGAGACAGACATTGACCTACTGGAGCTGTGCCAGGAACAGAAGGCTAATGGTGGACCAGCCCCCAGGTGGGATTGGGTGGAGGTCAGAGAAGGCAACTTCCAGGAAGAAAAGTCATCCTGAATCTCAGACCTGAGGGCCGAGTAATGTTAACTAGAGGTAACCATGCTTCTTGACCATTTCTGGCCATTGTTATTAATAATAGTCACATCTAATATTTAGGGAAGCTATCATTCTCTTTTTATTTAGTGGACCTAACACACTTAAAAGTCTAATTAAACTTTACTTATGATACAGATAGAATTTTGGTCACATTAACCTTCCACCCACTCAAGACAACTTATTGGTAAGAAAGTCATTTACATGGCTTCCCTCAGAACTGCATTCACCCTGAGCTCTTACATCCCAGGATATTCACTCTCTAGGACAGTCACTTTCCATCCATCACCTCTCAAGATTCAGCTGGATTCCTCTGCCCCCGGCAACCTCCTAACCCTCCTCATCCTGCTCCCCGTTTCCAATGCAGAATCATAAGCTACCTTTGCCCTTGTTCCCTGGTGCCTGTCCTTCTGCTGCTCCCTGCCTTTCTCTCCCATCTCGGAGAAAACTAATGCCAGCAGGAAGTGTCACCACAAATGGCACTCTCTACCTGCAGACAGCTTTCAATGCTACGTTAACTGCCCTCTTACCTTCTTGCTCTCCCAGCCCTTTCGGCAGCCATGCCAACTCTCCCCACCCAGGCCTGGCCCGTTGCGCTGACCACTCTACTTCTGCTTCCCAGAGAAGGAGGAAGACACCAGTCATCTCCTTCTCATCCCCATGTGCCACCGCTTCACAAGTTGCCCAGGCTTGCCCATACTCTCCATGTCCTCAGTGAAACATATAGATCAGGGCATGGGTTGGGAGGCAAGGGGCACAAAGCAGTCAGTTATTTTGGGTACAAAGTTTAAGGGGACAGCAAAAATAAAGTAGTGTTATATTTTAATGATTTTTTAAAAGCTGAAATTAATGAAAAAAATCCATGATTAACAAAATACCAAAATTATAAATAGAGACAGGACCCATTTCTGTACTTAAATATCTCTGTCTCACAATACTCACCCTATCCCTGTCCTGCCTTCTGGAACTCCCTGGGTACTAAGTGTGGCTGACTTCCATGGACATGCCTGTATTCAATTATTTATTTATGTATATACATATACATGTATATATGTGCACGCACACACATATACATATACATCAGAATTTATTTGGCATATATATCATAAAATAGTATTAATTTTTCTTTTATTTTTAATGCTACTCCTATGCTTCCTAAAGTGGCTGCATGAACCATTCATAGACAGTGACATGCAAATTTGGAAAACACCCATCTAGATGGAATCAAAGCTCTACTATAAAATGGCCCTCTCTTAGTTCAAATATTCCCCAAACAAAAATAAACCCTGAAATTCTATTTAAGCAGACAATATTACTTGAAGGAAAAACTAGTGGGTTAAGAGAAGAAAACTAAGTTATTTAACCATTCTATCCTAGCTCTAGTTTTGTCTTTGTTAGATAAATAAAATATTGTAGTAAAATCTGTCCCTGAATGGTCTCATAGAAAATAGGACCAAATTGATGATGCTTCGTTTTTAAAATCAATTTAGTATTCAGACTATTCCCATGAGTCATACAAATATTAACGAAGCTTTTAAAAGTGACACACTGGGGCTGGACTGGTTGTGGCACTTGCCTGGCATGCGCGAGGACGCCGGTTCAAACCCCAGCACCAGGTACTCAGTGAAATGTGGGTGTAACAAAAGTCACATGAAAAACTAAATAAAATTGATTCTCTCTCTTTCTCGCTGTCCCTCTCTTTTAAAAAAAAAAAAGAGTGATGCACTGTAATACAGCTCTTCTAAGTCAAAGTTTTTTTAAAGCCTTAATACTTTAATTTATACCGTTTGCATTTTAATTTTGAAAACTTAAAGTCTCATATAAGAAAATTTTTGATTCCTGCTGAGGCATAACTCAAAGAAAAGAAAAATAAAATTTTCTGTAACCACAGAACTAGTTACCAGTTGATGGTAACTACATATTGTTTGCTCAAGAAGGAAAGAAACAACCTGAATTTTGAATTTACAATTCATATTCTGATTGAAAAATTGAGACGTCCTTTCAGTAGTTATATTATTCTTTAATTCAACTGAAGCTTGAGTGTTTCCAATAAAAGTTGTATAAAAAAGGAAAAACTTTCCACCACAGCTAGCTGACTTCAGGTATTTTTGTGGCCAAAATACTTCAGTTCAAGCCATAGGCAAAATGTAGAAGCCATCTGGAGTTATTTCCCTTCTACAAAGAATACATTTAGAGCCAGTTCTTGATTTGGTGTTAGTCCAAAGACTTCAAATTCCAATGCAGCAAGCAGGGAAGGAGAGATAGAGGGGAAGGTGGATTATAAATTACCATGTGAATCAGCTACAAGATCCTTCCCTATGTAAACTAAGTTATATGTTTCTTTATAAGTTAAATATGGGTACAGATTTGTTTCCTGGTTATGGGGAAAATGATGACCAAGAAATATCAAAAGAAGAAATGGATACTCTCAAGCCCTAAGTCTTTACTAAGGAAACTGGTGGCCTGGGATTATAAGGTAATATTACATTTTAGAGCAGTTCCATTAAGTCCCTAAAATCTCCCAGTAGCCAATTCCATTATGCAGAATTTGAAAGATAAAAATATAAAGGAGGTCAAACATTTGCTTTCGCAAGCCTGCCCTCTGAATTAATTCTTGCAACATGGTTGTTTGGGTTGACAAGAAGCCTTACTCTTTTCAGTACAATTCTTGTAGGCTTTCTTTTTTTCATTTTTCCTTAAGAAACAAACTTCCTTACCCACTGTAGCAACAGTTACAAAGGGTTACTGCACACTAGGCATTGTTCTGAGTGCTTCACATCCCTAGTAACTCTTTTTAAGCCTCATCACAAACAATGAGGGAGAAATGATCTCTTCACTTTACAGAAGAAGAAACTGAGACACCAAGATACCAGGTGAACCATGTCACCTCCACCAATTCCAGACCCTTTGACAGCTCAGAGCAGGTGATTTGTTCCAGTCAGACCCAGAGCTGCTCTCTGCCCTTCCTGGTTCAGCTTTTCCTGGAAGGACAGGGAAGTGGGTGGGGCAGGGCCAAGAGCTGTGACCCACAAAGTCAGAGAACTTCCTGCTCTATCTGAAGTTTAGAGTCATTTATGTTCTGCTACTGCCTGCATTTCAGCATGCACTTGGTCTCGTTTTCTTTTCTAACATAACCTTCTCCTGACCTTCCTTTGACTCAATTTTCCCTTCTTCTTCTTGTTCTTCTTGTTCTTCTTCTTCTTGTTCTTCTTGTTCTTGTTCTTCTTCTTCTTCTTCTTCTTCTTCTTCTTCTTCTTCTTCTTCTTCTTCTTCTTCTTCTTCTTCCTCCTCCTCCTCCTCCTCCTCCTCCTCCTCCTCCTCCTCCTCCTCTTTTCTTTCTTAGTCCCAATTGCACTAGACAGTAGGCAAAAGTGACCTAATGAATCTGTCCTCTGGGAACATAGTCTCTTTTCTAAAGACTACTTGGGCTCTAAGGACAGGGATTCAAAATGGCAGAAGTAGGGAAAAGAAGTGGAGAGGAGGAAAAGAGAAGAGAGAAAAAAGTAAAGGAGAAAAAACAGCAAGAATGTTTGATCAAAAATAATTGATGAACAGGTACTGGGTAAATTGAGGAGTCACACACATAGAGAATTGCATGCTAGCCCTGAAAAACTGTCATTCTTTTATTATCATTTTTTTTCATGAGTAATAGACAGGAAAAATTTGAAGATATATTCAAAACTAGCTCATAAAATGACAGGCAGAAAGTGAACATGATGTAATAGGTATGATCAGCGCATATAGTTTAAGGTTTACAGCCAGTGTATGAATCAAAAATAAATATAAGATTTTACATATTCCAGAGAATCTTGCTGTCAGCATAACATTATATGATATTAAAAAAGTGAGTTAAAATTTATTTTGTAAATAAAGTTTTCGGTTTGTTTTAAATATATATATATAGGTTCAGCTATCAGTAAGAATAAGAATAAGTGACTGCCCACCCATTTAAAGTGATATAAAATATGCCAAAATTGATGCCACTCTTGACCCCTCTACGAATCTTCACACGCAGTGATCACTTTATCCAGGTCATTAGAAGATCAACATTCACTCAAACTATGATTTTCCAAACATTCTTGAGACTTTTTTAGAATGGCTTTGCCCCAGAAAAATTACCAAGATAAATTTGAAAAGTTGGTTACATCAGGGAAAGGTGAGGCCATGGAAAGTTCTTCTGTGAATTTGATATCAGAAACTCATTTCCAATACCCAGTGCACTGCAAGGAAACAGCACGAAAAGACATTCCAGTAAAGACTAGTATAGGCATTTTTTTAAAATCACTACAGAGGAAAAAAGTTGTAGCTATGGTGATAAATGTCAAATAACTTAGTATGGCCAAAAGCTAGGGTGAAGGGAGAAGATGGAAGGAGGAAAAAAGAAAAAGAGCTGAGGTCAAAAATAGTATGAAAAAAATAGTAATCAGAAATCAGGTGATGGTAACAGTTTATGCCTGTTGTTCACTAGCAGTTCATCTGTCTCTTTTTGAGCACTGTAGCCAGAAACAGCATTTGACTGAGGATTTACCACACAGAGGACAAGAAGTAAAAGATGGTATGAGACGGACATAAGAGGTATATATATATATATTTCTATCTTGGCTGATCAATATTTACTGAAATAAATTAATTACCATTTATTAAGAACCAGGCCCATTCTAGGACAGCCCTGAATGTTAAGTAAAGCCTACATTTAATTAATTTAACAAATATTAACTTAACCACATACTGTGTAGGAGGCCAAGGGCAGGATGCTAGGAAGACTTCAGAGATGTTTCAGGTGTAGATTCCCTACCAAAAGTCTATAAATGTTCCACCGCAACCTGGAATCCGGATCTGTTGGAAAGAGTAGAAAAACCAAGAGTTTTAGAATGAGAAAAAAAAGTAGATTTATGTTCTGCCTCTTCCATTCGCTGGCCACATGCACTTGACTTATCTATAAACCACACAGCACTGTTTTCTAAGAATTATTTGAGATAACTTATTGACAAAGTACGGTCCACATCAGATATCCCATTACCAACCATGTAGGTACCACAATTAGTTAGTTGGTAGATAATTGACATTTTTTAGGGTTATTTCTTTTTCAGAATTCTGAGATATACTATTAATATGCTTCTTCTAAACATATTAATTAGATATGAGGTTTTTTAAAAACTAATTTGATTATTAAGAGCCACTTAACACATGACAGATACTGTCATTCCTAATTGACTAGACATGGTCTTCCATTATCCTTGACAAGAAAGAACACTGGCTCCCACAAGCACTGAAAATATATTTTGATGAAGATGACACAGATTAAGACTCTATGATTCTGTAAATTATGGAGAAGAAAACCTGACTTGAGTCAACCTTTTAGCTTATTTTGCTTAGATCACTCTCAGAAAGTTTTAGAAAAAGTTATGGGAAAGGAGGAAAAGAGATAAAATATGAAATAAGTGGACCTTAGGTTATCTAACAAAAATTTTGAACTTGGCCTTTTGGGGTTTTGTTGCCTGTAGATTTGGTTTATAGACATTTTCTTCTGTAAACTGGCTTATAGTGTTAAAGCCTTCGTTATAGAAGAAAAATCTTAGTAAGTTACAAATTAAAGCCAGGCTCTGAATTCATGGCATCAAAATACAAAAGAATCACTTCTATTTATTTGAAGTTCACATTCACCTGATCAAGTTTCTTATCTTTATATATGAAAATTCTTTTACCCTCTCTCACTATAAATTAATACACAATAGATACCGCATACTATAAAGAAAGTAATTCTAGATTTACACTGGTCTGGCTATATCTTTGCTGTCAGTGATTTGATATCCAATGGCAGAGCTCTTTTAATAATTTGCTTAGATCTGTTCAATTGAGCGTACATAAAACTCCCACCAAATAGGGTACATTTTGTTACTTTGAGAAGAGACCATTTCCTTCTGAACTTCTCCCAGTTTCTCCTGCATCTGTTATGAAATGCAAATTCTAATGCAATTGGACCTCAGAACTCAACCCTTTACAATTTGAAAGTCATCAAGTACAATGATCTAGCCAAAGTGACCCATTTTAAAAGATGACCCATTTCAAAACCCAGAAAGTTATTCAAGCTGTTCTATATTTAAGAATTGCAAAGTTACTTTCTTTTACTACAATCTAGGGAAATATGATTTCTGTTTTAATGAAATATAATGTGACTTTTTTTTTTAACTCAATAGGGCCTGGAGTTCATTTTGAACATTCAACCCTAACTTCTAAGTTTTCTTTTTGGGCAAAGCAACTATAAGCATCTATCTATACAGCCCATTCATCCTCTATCTCTCACTTCCTCAGGAAGAGCTTCTCCAGGTTCAAGAACTTTCCCTCACAGCATTCACCCCATCTTAAAATGTCTTTTGGACCCTTGGAAGAGGATGGGTCAGATGACTGTTGGTCTTATCCTCAAAAGGTGCTCAGTAAATACTCCTGGAGAGTGGGATGGAGGGGTAGGGATTGCGAGCCGGCGACAGAACAGTTTGGGTATATAATGGAAACCTTCAGGTATTGACTTTATCTTGCTTAAAAGCAAAGAGTTGGCTCCCAAATACAGGTTTCCCTTCACTCTGTGACAAGATATAAATAAATCTACCAAATGTTTCTTTTGAGAAAGTCACAAACATCCGCTGTTAATCACTAACCATCCTTCAGAATGTTCAGGGTGGGATCATGTCTGTGCCACTACTTCATACACGTACCTCCAAGTCGTCCTTTTCTGGGTCAATTTCAGTTTCTCACATCCCTTCCCTTCCCCCCACAGGGACCAAGTAAGGTTTCCCAAAATAAAAGCACAGAGGAATAAATCCAATTCTAACGGATGTACTTTCATTAGAAAATTACTCTAAATATAAGCTACATGCCCCCACCAGCCGCTTGGCGGACACAACACTGGTGGCCCTTGAACGTGATCCATAACCTATGAAAACCAAGTGCAAACTTAAAAGTTGTTAACTTCTACCTACACGGCATCTGAGCAAATCAATTGCCTTTCTCACGTCAGGACGCAGAATAAAATTTGCCAAAGCAAAGAGTAGTAAAGATTTCCCCGCCAGGAGGAAAGATCTTCGTTTCCCTGTTTCCCCTGCCCGCCCACTTCCCTGTTTCCATTTCCCCAGCCTGTAACCCGCCGAAAGTGTTCTCGATCTGCCAATTTCCCCATTTCCAACCCGACGCAGCCTTTCTGTCCCAGTTCGGCCCTGCAGCCTGGGAGCGGCTGCAAGTTTGGGACCCCACGCCGGAAACCAAGGCCGTGGGCGCGGCGTTTTTCGCCTCCCGGCTCCCGCGCTCCGGCGGGTCTGGGCTGCACCGCGCGGCGGCCGCCTTGCACGAGACCCCGCTCCCCCCGGGAGGGAGAACTCTCCCGGTCCTGGGAAAGTGCCCCACCGGACCTCCGGGGCCCCCCGCCTACCTGCCGACCAAGGCGGCGGCGGGGCCCGGGCTCACGGCCTCCGGGCGCCCACGCCGACAGGCCGGACCGAACAAAGGCGCTCCGGGAAGGGATCGCGCCCTCCTTCCTCGCCGCGCCTTCGAACGCCGGGCAGCCCAGGGCCGCTCCGGGAAGGGCCTCCCCAGCTTCCCGACGCTGGGCCGCGCGTCCGGGCCAGGGTGACTGCTCCAGCCGCGCGTCCCAGGCCCGAGGGCACATTCCAACCTGACGTCCCGGAGCCACCCATACGAACCGACGCGTCTTCACCTCCTCGCCGCTCTTCCCTTTCCGCCCAGCGGAGACCTCGTCCGGTCCAAGCCGGCAGAGAGCCTGCTCTGCTGGAGAGCGAGCAGCACCGGCGAGGAGGCGCGGCCGGCCGGGCAGGGGCGGGGCGGAGGCTGGGCGGCCCGCAGCCCCCCGCGCCCGCCGCCTGGCCGGGGACCCGGGGCGCGAGCGTCTCCGCCGGACAAAGAAAACCCTTCCAGGCACTGGAGGCTTATCCCGCCAAGCGTGCGAGAACTTCCCCATTTGGTGATCAGGAAGGAAAGACAACATTTCCAACCACAGAGGGGCCTCGGCCCACGTTCAGAGGCTGCCGGCTGCTGAGCAAGCTGTTCACCGTACAACTGAGCGCACAGATTCATCCATAGGAAGGAAGCTACTGGCCTCGGAACACTTTTCTCAGGACGCTGACTCTGTTAGATCCCTGACCCGTGCGTTCAGCGCACAGTTACTCATACACGGGATAAGTTGCAGTTCCGGATTCCCTTATTTTAGTTTTGGAGCAGGAGTTCTAAAGGCAGGAGAGGCTAAAAGATTTCTACTCACCACTTATGCCCGAAGCTTCTGGGGGCCTGAATAACAAAGGAAGGAAACTCTAATTTACATCAAACTACTACAGTCTATTTTAAAAATAAACCCCTAAACCCCTTCCCCGCCCCCAAGCCAGCTTTCCGAATGATTTTACCTTCAAGCTCCGCTTAATCTCCAAGGCAGCTTAAAAAAAAGAAAAGAACTCACCAAGCCCAGCTCCCTAAACTTCCAAATCCGAGGTCCGCTTTTCTCCTCACGGTGGGGCAAAGTCATTGGTCTCGAAACTAAACTTGCGGGCTTTAAGTCTCTGGCTAGGGCCAGGCAGCCAGCGCCCGCTAGCTCGCGTCCCGGCGGGGAGCAGGCTGGAGCGGGCCGAGCCGGGCCGGCCGAATCCAGGGGCTCCGGGCGGGGGCGCCACCGCGGGGAGCCTCCCTCGCCGCGCTCCGCGGGCACCTACCGGCGTCACTGCCAGAACGCGGCCCCGCCTGCTCCTCTGCCACCACCCCAGCCTGTCGGTGAAGATGAGGGGCCCCGCCCGAAAGCCTACTTGTCAGCAGACGAGGGCTCCAGGAAGTGATTCCCCCGCGCCTCTTCAGGTAATTGGGTTCATTTACTCAGACGACCGAATGCGAGCCAGGATCCACATGAATGTTCTCTTTCAGTGTTTTCCCCGTGCACTTAACTAGGCATTATCAGAAGAATGTAGACGTCTACTGGGGGAAAGAGCTAATAAATCCATCCTTTATGCGTTTGGTTTCTGTTCCCCCAAATGTTGTTCTTGCCCGCTCCGTGTGGAACAAAGCATGGCCATTCCATGGAGATCGTGTTTTGAGCTGTTTTGTAGTTACACAGATTTCCGAACATGACCGAAAAACATGAGTAACCCAAATAAGTCAGTAAAATAAAAGCTTTAGGTTTCTTATTGTAAGAGGAATGAAGGTAATGAGTTCAAAGCAGTTTGCTGAATCGGTTTAAAACTGTAAATAGTAAATACAGCATTATTTTTGTTATTTCAAAGTAGATTTTGAGAGCATTTTTGCAATTGCCTTTTTAAAAACCCCTTAGGGTTATTTTTAATCGTGAAATTCCTTTCATGTATCACCCACAGAGGTCAGGCCTCAGCAACCACTGTCACCTCAGAGATGATAGTGCTACATGCACATCAGACCACAGGCATAAATATTCAGATAATGTATTTCGACAGTGACCCATAACATAAGTCAATTCATTGTTACTACAGGCCAATCCTATCCTGTCCCTATGAAAATCCTGACTGTAATCCCACTTAGCCCCTGCCTCGCACCCACCAGCATATGTATATGCTATATTCATGTGCAAATATTCAATTATTGCTTGGTATTCCTTTGGGTCATTTGGAAGAGTAGGCATATGCGGAGCTGGAGCAGTGGCTCAGTGGTTTCGGCGCTTGCCTGGCAAGCACGAGGACCCGGGTTCAAACCCCAGCACCATGTACACAACTGAGTGTTGGAGCAACTAAGGCCATGTGAAAAACTAAATAAACTTGTTTCTCTCTTTGTCTCTCTCACTGTCCCTCTCTCTTTAAAAAAAAAAAAAAAAAAAAAGAGAGTAGGCATATGCATTAGCATATGTGTGTGCTCCACATGCAAGAATATGTGGGACCCGACATAGAAACACATACAAATCACATTCACATTGACACAACAGATGAATGATTTCAACAGTAAGTATAGAAACAATTCCAGAATATGCCAGGCTTTTGGTGATAGCATAAGGAAGAGAGAAGGGGAAGGGCACAGTGTCCACTCTGCAGCCTGCGTGAGTACACACACACACACACACACACACACACAAAGGAACAGGAAAGGGAAGTCCCTTTGCCCATCTGGGAAGATTTCCTAGAGCAGGCTGGCTCCCCATCTCACCCCAGAGAGGGGACAAGAATGCTGGATTTCGTGGTGTAGAGCTCAGTTGCTCTCATTGTGAGGGAGTACGTGAAGCTTTTGAGATGAGTGGGAAATAAAATCCCATGACAGCAATGATGCTGACAAAAAGACACTGACTGGGCCAGCACAAAGACAGAGGATAGCATCCGGGTGCTCTCCTTGTCCACAGTAGCTGCTTGTGAGCACAGAGCCCTGGGATTCAGTTTATAAATGACTTTGAATCCCATCATTAGGAATACACTTTACAGAGCACTAGACAGCTATGGGAGGGAGTAGAAAAACCATCATCAAAATAGTAAATTGAAAAGTGAAAGGAGTTGGCACTTGCATGTTAGAAGGGACAGATACAGCAGATTTAGGAGCGAGGACCAGCAAGCAGGTGGGACAGTGGGACATGCAGCATTAGTTGTGGGAGAGAATAGTAAGCCCTGAGGATAAGAGAACCTAAGAGACAGTGGGAGCAGGCAAGCGGCCGGTGTTTCAGAAATTCTAGAAAGAGAGCATGTTTGATAACTGACTTACTACCTAATAGAACTGAATTCTGTCAACATTCTATTAGCTCAGCTACCTCAGTTTAATTTGGTCTGTCTAAATTCTGTGAGGACATGCCCTGTCCTATGAATTCAGGCATCACAGGCAAGGCCAGGTCTGTCAGAGACATGCTGGAGGGTCCTGGCTTAGCTTCTTTACATGGGCTCTTTGGCAAGTTGACCAACTTCTGTGCATCCCACAGTGAGTAATACCTGCCTGCAGGGTGAGCGAGGACTGTACACAATCACAAGGACTTGTGTGGAGTGCTGCACACAGTGACTAGGGCTGTCCTAAAGGATGGGATGCATATCGGGCATCTTCATGCCCACCACAGGCTGCAGAAAGCTCCTCTCACCTGGAGAGAAGGCAGAGGCAGCTTCATTGTGCCAGTACCATCACCAGGAAAAGGATCAAGTGAATTTCACAACTCTGGGAATTCTGTTTCTGTTACAGCATCACCCCTTAAAATAACACCTTGTCTCTCTACCACCCACCAGCCCCCTCCAACCCACACATATCCTTCCTGCCTGTCTTTTCTCCCCACACTTGATACTTGTTGATCTTCCCTTTGCCTTTAATCCTGATATGTATTTTGAGGCCAAATTCCAAGCTCCACATTTGTACATCTTCCCTTAGGCGTATCACATCAGTCTTTAGCTAAAAATGTCCAAACTGGAATATCTAAGTACAGGCTTGGGAAACAGTGAATAGATGGGACTTGAATGCCCCAAGGCCAGCAGACTAGGTCTTATTACATGTCAATAACAATTGCTAACATTTTGTCACTCCTAAATGGTGCATGGATCTGTTTTGTATTTTGAGTCTTCAGATCTTTGAGTGTGGAGACCACATCCTGCTCCTCTCCAATGACCTCCAAGAACCCCCACAACACCATTGCACAGAGTAAATGCATGCCAAATTAAATGCTAGTTAAAGTGAATTTTTGCTGACTGCTTCCATGTTCACCAAATGTTCTAACTTTCATTCCAAGAAGCCACATCTGTAGTACAATGGTCCCAGTGTCCTCCCTTAATGCCACCAGGGCCCCAAAGCTGACCCTGGAGGCGTGCTAACCCCATTCCTGCAGCTCTTGCTGCTGCACCTATGGTTTGGCACCATCAGCATCTTCCCTCACTTCCAGGACCTCAGCAGTTTGGTGGAACCATACTGGATACGCCCAGAACTGGGAGATAAAGGGAACTGGCAGCACAGAGACCCTCACCTCAGGCCATTCTAAGAATCCATTTGTCCCAGTCTCTCCTCTGCCCTGTGAGGGGCCTCCTGTAACTTATCCTGTCCTACAAACCAACACACAAGGGCCTCTCTCATGTGCCATCTAGCATTCAGTAGGGACTTACAGGGACAGGAACCAGGCCTCTGCTTTGATCCAGTGGAGCTGTGCTGTGGATAGGGTGGCCCTCACCCAGGGGAAGGGTGAAGCTGGTTCAGTTTCCCCTCCATGCTGCAAAAGCTCAGGCAGCCCCTGTGACAATGACCTGGTACCATTTCCGTCATGACAGTGAGTCTTTCAGCATTTCTTCTCCTCTTCCCACTGGTCGATCGTACACTTGATACCCCCAGGGGCACACAAGACCCTGTTCAGGTTCTCAGGGGGCTCCCTCCACCTCATCTCCATCCTCCTCAGGAGGGCATGTGGAGCATGAGTGAACAAGTGACTGATTTGTAGGGTCAGTCTTGAATCATATCAATTAGCACTTATAATTGAAAAGACAATTGGCACCCAGCCTTACCACAGCCATCTAAACTGAGAAAAATGATTTGGGTCCTTTGATGGGTGGGACAGAGGAAAGGAAGAAAATTACAGCCCACTGGGGATATTTGGAAAGTAGTTATTGACTGTAGTATGGGGGTTGCTGCTGCAGGCTCAGAGGCAATCATGTGTGCAGAGAATTCCACACTTAGCTTTGGTTGTGCTGGTACTTAAGAGACAACTAAAACATAATTCTCCATTCTCCCCTTTTTTTGAAGTGCTGGAAATCAAACCAGGGCCTCACATACACATTCTACCGCTGAGCTACGTCCCCATTCCTCTCCTTTCTGAATGCTGTTCATTACTGAGTGCTCGTTGCCTGCTTTATGCCCTCTCAAACCGACCAATTCCAAAAGGCAATTAAAAGTCCTTGGATTTATATGGAATATTATTTAACTTAAGTAGACCATTGGTTGAGATTTAGGAATGGTTTGCTCTGCTAAGATTTGTCTAAAAAAGCACTTTGAAAAGCCGATTCTGAAGTCCTTGATGTTATCTGAAATCAAATACATTCCATGAACCCATCTAGGTTGGTCTGATGAGTTGTAAAACCCAATATTAACACCTAATTGGCCCTATGGCAAAGGAACCCTAGAAAGTGAGAGACCTCTGTGTGAGAAATGTTTGTGTCATATAAAATAAATAAGTGAGCCCTCTTAAGAGGAAAAAATCAATAGAGTAATAGGGTATCGTTGCTAGATAAAGAGCTATTTGCAGAAAGGATATAGCTTTTCTCCGCACAGGGGCAGAGAAAACAGTGTGGTCTCTTCTCAGCCATTTTGCTCTTTGACTGTTTCATTGACAAGTTTCATTCCTTTGGAAATTTCCTTTTCATGATAGATTTCCTTTCGTTTTCAAGAGGTGGAAGCTTAGTAATTGTTTCACAATTTCTTTTCTTTACTGAAGATTATTGAGTTTCTTGGATTCATCTTTAAGGATTATTACCAGCACTACCCTTTCCTACAAATTGGAGTAATAGTGGTTTTCCCATCAGCAGTATTCTAGGAATCTCCTTGTTGTGCCAGAAACCTCTCACCCGATGCTTTGTTTTAGATCGCAGATACACTGCAGCTGTGAAATTTGAGCCGTACTCCTCCAATCCTAGGGGCAGATGGATGATGTCTGAGCCAGCTCTTCTTCCCCAGTCTGCTTGCCTATGTTTTTGCTATTCAGGACCATTTTCTTATAGGGCTGTGTGGCAGGGTTGAAAAGGGGGTGTTGTTTCAGTGTACTGACATTCACTTTTGGCTCATAGGTACACTGTTCAGAAGAATAGGACTTGACCTCTCTGGCAGCCCCTAGCCAGCGGTTTGACCTCAGTCAACTCATTGAATGCTCTGAGTCCCAATTTTCTCTTTTGTGAAATGAGAATAGCATTGGTTCCTCCTCTTGTTCACAGAATTGGTGTCTCTTCCATAAATCTATTAGTCATCTATTTAATTAACATTTATTGAAATTTTATCAGCTTGCAATGCAATGGGGACCAAGAAGAGACAGTACATCTGCCCCAGAGGAGCTCCTGGTTGGGGATTTAATAACCCAAGCGCATAATACACACACTTAAGAAAACAAACAAACCTTACTTCATGCCAATCAGGCCAGCTTTTTTCAAAAGAAAAATATGTGTTAACAAAGACGTTAATTAAATTTATTGAAATTTTATCTGCTTGTGAGGCAATGGGGACAAAGATGAGACAGTACATCTGTGCCAGAAGAGCTCCTGGTTGGGGATTTAATAACTCAAGTGGTAATGCAATTTTTAAAAAGTTCTTACTTCATACCAATCAAGTTAGCTTTTAAAAAAGTGTTGACAAAGATGGAGCCATTGGAACCCTTGTGCACTGTTAATGGCAATATAACATGATGCAGAAGACAGGATGGCAATTCCTCCAATAGATCAAATAGAATTGTCCTGTGATCCAGTAATCCCCCTTCTAGGTATACATCCAAAATTGAAATCTGGGACTCAAACGGATGCTTACACATCCATGTCCATAGTAGCAATTGTTGCAATAGCCAAAAAGTGGAAACAATTTATCCATTCATCTGAGGATCCATCAACTGATGAATGGATAAATAAAATGTGGTTATATGCATACAAGGGAAGATATTCAGTCATAACAGAGAAATAAACTTCTGATACAGTGACAACACAGATGAACCTCCAAAATAAAATGCCATGTAAAATAAGCCAGATGCTAAAGAACAAATATGGTATGATTACACTTCTCAGAGGAACCCAGGGTAGAAAACCGTGTGGAGACAGAAGGTGGAACACTGGTTGCCAAGGACTGGGGAGAGGAGGAGCACGGGGACACTGTGTCTCATGGGGACGGAAATTCAGTTTGGGATGATGAAAAGGGTTGCACAAAATTGTTGACATACTTAACACCTATAATAGTAGAACGATTTAATTTATGTGATGTTTATTATACCAGGATTTTTAAAACTTTATAATTACTAAAATGTTGTCCAAATGCAACAATTGTTAACATGAATTAAAAGGATTGTGTTTTTAAGCAATTCATGTTAAAAAAAAAGTGCTATATATAAAATTACTTTGTCAGTATTAGATGTTATTGAAAAGTGTCCATCTAGATAAACCTTAATAATAATTTATTTAGGTCCATACTCTATCAAAAGAATTTGAGATGGTTTATTTTTAAAATATCAAGGCCATGAAACCAAGTCAATTAATGTAAGTAAAATATAGAAATAGGCACAAAAGGAGAAAGGAAGTAACAGAAGGCAGATCAGCAACTGAGCAGAACTCTCATCCTAGGAACCAGGGAAGCATTCATATTGAGAGTTTTTATTTAAAGAGCATTGGTTTCAGCATGATCGTTGTATTGGTCTATAGTGCCTCATGTTGTTACCATTCACATTTTGGGAATTTACTATGTAATTGCAGAACACCTGATCAAAACAGAAGGAAGATAAAAAAAAAAAAACTTCAAGCATGTTTCCGTGGGTCTGAGTCCTGAGGACCTTATTCCGCATTTAATGGAACAGGTTTCTGGACACTTATCTGCCCTGTCTGCTGTGGCCCCGTCAATCTCCTACACCTTCCCCGGGCCTTCTCCTCCGTGGGCTCCCCTGCCACCCATACTCCTCATCCAAACCTTGCTCCAGCAGCCTGGTTCCCTCAAGGCTCCTTGTATGGAGTGGACTCCATCCAGTATGGTGCCTCCTTCCTGGAACCTGCTCTGGTCTTCCTGGTCAAGCCTGGCACCTCGAAGAGGGGACAGTCAGATTTCACCTTCTCCAAGACCACTGCAGCCCATTTCCCTTCCCCTCTCCCTGTTGTCCCTATTTAACACTCCAGTTACACATTAACTGTTTATTAATCAGGGTTGCCAAAGAATAGAAAAATCTCATGGCCTTTGCATTATTTCTTGGGAGAAATAAGAAACAAGGGCCATCACACCAAAGATCTTATTAGAAGTGATAACATATTTACAGAATGATCTGTGAGAGCCAGAAGGGGTTATCAAGACACCCTGAGAAAGGAAGTGATCTACTCTGTATGCTAGAAAAAATAGAATCGAAAGTGCAATTTCCTGAAAGCAAGTGTTTTTATAACACCATTCAGGCTTCATTCTGATTTGGGTTTTATTTAATAATCAGTAAATAGTTCTTCAGGTGCACCCAAAGGTAGGCCAAGAATGACATCATAATGAGTGGAAAAAGCACTTGGTTTGCCAAAGCCAATAGATCTTGGGCAAGTCACTTTAACACTCCGGCCTCCATTATTTTTGATTGTTTATTTCGTTGGTTTGGTCATTTTCCCAAAAGGAGGGGATAAATTGGGTTATCTTTAAAATTATATCTGATTTTAGCATGTTATGAAACTAGTAGGCAGTTGGCCTATACCCGCCAAAAATTTTGCCAGTACTTGATACAGCAAACACTCTTGCCTCCTGCATCCAGGATGTTCCTCTCAGCCTGGGACATACTTCCCTCTCCTTAACTCCCTTACTTCGTACAAACAAACAAAAAACAGCACTGCTCAGGGCTAGGGATGTAATTCCATGGTAGAGCACTTGCCTATCATATGCATGGCCCTGGATTCAGACCCTAGCACCACAAAATAAATAAATAAATAAATAAATAAATAAATAAATAAATAAATAAATAAATAAAAATTCTGATTAAATTTCTCTCAGCTCAAAAGTGGCCTTCCCCAAAAGCCTACCAAACTTGTGGCCCAAGAAAGCAAGTTGGTGTTGCGATCCTTATATCCAACAAAGTTAATTTCAAACAAAAATTAGTCAGAAAGGATAAAGAAGGTCATTATATCACAGTAAAAGGAGCAATACATCAAAAGAAGACATAATGGGGGCTGGAGCGGTGGCTCAGCAGTTACAGTGCTTTCCCAGAATGCACAAGTACGTGAGTTCAAACCCCAGCACCACTTACACAACAAAGTATCGGGACAATGAAGGCCACAAGAAAAACTAAATAAAAAATTGCTTTTCTCTTTCTCTATCTTTTCTTTTTTTTTAAAGAGAGAAAGACAGTGAGAGAGAGAGAGAGAGACAGAACAAATTTTTACTAAGTTTTTCACATGGCCTTCATTGCTCCAACACTCAGTTGTGTACATGGGTACTGGGTTTGAACCTGTGTACTTGTGCATGTTGGGCAAGTGCCATAACAACTGAGTCACCGCTCCAGCCCTGTCCTCTCTTTCTTAAAAAAAAAAAAAAATCAGAAAAGAGCCCAAATAAATAGACTTATGCTCCAACTCAAAGCCCTACAAAAAGAGGACCAATCCAATCCCAAAGCCAACAGAAGACAGGAAATAACTAAGATCAGAGCTGAAATCAATGAAATTGGAAACAAAACAAAAAAAAAATACACAGTATCAACAAAACTAAGAGTAGGTTCTTTGAAAAAATAAATAACATCGACAGACCCCTAGCCAACCTCACCAAATGGAAGAACAAAGTGAAGCAAATCAACAAAATCAAAGATGAAAATGGAGATATCACCACTGACTCAACCAAAATCCAAAAGATTATCAGAACTTATTTTGAAAAGATATACTCTTCCAAGTTTAATAACCTGGAAGAAATGAACAAATACCTAGCCACATACGACATTCCCAAATTAACACAGGAGGACACTGAAAATCTAAACCAACCAATCTCAGGTAGCAAAACTGAAACTGCAATCAAAGGCCTTCCAAAAAAGAAAAGCCCAGGACCTGATGGATTCTCAGCAGAGTTCTACCAGACCTTTACAGAAGAATTAACACCACTCCTTTGTAAGCTATTCCATGAAACTGAAAGGGTCCGAACCCTCCCAAGTACTTTTTATGAAGCAAATATAACCCTGATACCAAAATCCAACAAAGACACATCAAGAAAAGAAAACTACAGACCAATTTCCCTGATGAACATGGATGCAAAAATCCTTAATAAAATCCTAGCTAACCACATCCAAAAACACGTCAAAAGATAACATCACAATCAAGTGGGCTTCATTCCAAGAATGCAAGACTGGTTCAACATATACAAATCAACAAATGTAATTCACCAGTTAAAGAGAATTAAAGATAAAAATCATGTGATCATCTCAGTTGATGTAACACCCATTTATGCTCAAAACTCTGGAGAAGAGAGGGATCAAAGTAAGATACTTTAATTTTGTAAGGAACATTTATGACAAACCCATAGCCAACGTTATGCTTAATAGAGAAAGACTGAAAGCATTCCCACTGAGTTCAGGAACAAGATAAGGATGTTCACTCTCACCACTCTTATTCAATATAGTCCTTGAAACCCTAGCCAGAGCTATCAGACAAGAGAAGGAAATCAAAGGAATTTGAACAGGAAAAAAAGGAAGTCAGGCTATCTCTATTTGCTGATGACATGATCCTATACCTATCAGATCCAAAATGCTCAATCAGAAGACTTCTTTCTAGAGCTTATAAATGAATTCAGCGAAGTGGCTGGTTACAAGATCAACACTCATAACTTTTTAGCTTTCCTATACTCCAGCAACAACTCCACTGAAGAAGAAATCAAGAAATCCATCCCATTCACAATAATCTCAAAAAGAATAAAATACTTGGGCATCAAACTAACAAAGGAAATAAAGGATCTCTACAATGAAAACTATCGAACTTTAAAAAAAGAAAATGAAGATCTGTCAAGATGGAAAAACATTCCATGTTCTCAGTTAGGCAGAATCAGTATAATTAAAATGGCCATTCTGCCGAAAGCCCTGTACAGATTCAATGCAATCCCCATCAAGATACCAATGACATTCTTCATGGATATAGAAAAAGCAATTCTCAAATTCATTTGGAGTAACAGGAGACCCAGAATAGCCAAAACATTATTAAGCAAGAAAAAAGAAGCATGAGGTGTCACAATATCTGATCTGAAAGTATACTATAGGGCTATAGTAACAAAAACAGCAGGGTATTGGTGTCAAAACAGACACAAAGACCAAAGGAACAGACTAGAAGATACTGAGACAAACTCACAAATCTTTAACCATCTGATATTTGACAAAGGGGCAAAAATGTAGTTTGGAGGAAAGACAAGCTGTTCAACAAATGGTGCTGGACGACCTGAACAGCCACATGCAGACAACTGAAATTAGACCCTTATCTCTCACCCTGCACAAGAATCAAATTGAACTGGATCAAAGAATTAGAACTTAAACCAGCAACTATACAATTGCTAGAAGAAAAAAATAGGATCAACACTCCATGCCATCAGTGTAGGCACTGCCTTCCTTAACATGACTCCCATAGCTCAAGAATTAAAGCCAATTCATCAATGTTTATAGCAGCTCAATTTACTCTAGCTAGAATATGGAACCAACCCAGATGCCCCTCGCTTGATGAGTGGATTAAAAAACTTTGGTATATATATATACAATGGAATACTACTTGGCCATTAGAGAAAATGATATGGCTTTTGAAATCAAATGGACAGAGATGAAAAGAATTATGCTAAGTGAAGTATCCCAATCTCAGAGACTGAAGGGCCAAATGGTTTCTCTCATCTGTGGAAGTTAGAATACATCCGGAGGCAGTATATTAGATGGCTAAGCTAATAATAACCTCAAATTGTATGAATCTTTATGCAAACAGGGGGATGATTGGGGGAGGGCTTAGGAAGAATATCTAGGAGACTGGAGGGTGGGAATATGGGGGAATCATCTCAGAAGGAGATCTTTGACCTCTACGAGATATCCATTTAACTCAGGGGGTCTTCTGGGGGAAACAGCAACATGGGGAACTTAAGCTGGGCATCCATGACATGGCATTAGCCTTGGATAACTAAGTATATATACATTTGTTCTTGATTGTTTGACAATGATTCCCCCTCAATTGTAACTCCATATACATCTAATAATTTTTTAAAAAAAGAAAAGAAGTAAAGACAAGAATAAATGAGTGGAATGCCATTAAACTGAAAAGCTTTTGCACAGTTAAAGAATTAGTCAAGGGTGTCAAGAGAGAATCTACAGAATGGGAGAAAATCTTTGCCTGCTACACCTCCAACAGAGGGCTAATATCCAGAATATACAAAGAACTCAAAAAACTGAACACCAAAACCACAAATAATCCAATCAATAAATGGGCTAGGGAACTAAATAGAAGTTTCTCAATGGAGGAAGTCCAAAAGGCCCATAAATATATGAGAAAATGTTCTATATCACTAGCAATCAGAGAAATGCAAATCAAAACTTCACTGAGATTCTACCTCACTCCTGTCAAAGTAGCAAAAATGAAGAATACAAACAATAACAGATGCTGGAGGGGTCGTGGGAAGAGAGGAACACTATCACACTGCTGGTGGGACTGCAAGCTATCCAGCCACTCTGGAAAGCAGTGTGGAGACTCTTCAAAAACTAGGGTTGGAACCATATTATGACCCAGCTATCCTACTCCTGGATATTTTCCCAAAAGAGCTAGAATCAGCACACTACAGAGACACAACTATATCAATGTTTATAGCAGCTTTATTTACTATAGCTAAACTATAAAACCAACCCAGATGCCCTCGCCAGACAATTGAATTCAAAAACTGTGATACATATATATACACACACGTATACATATATACATATATATGTGTATATATACATACATATATACATACATACAATGGAGTTTTACTCTGCTATTAGAATGATATCATGGTGTTTGCAGCCAAATGTATCGAAATGGGAAAAAATTATGCTGAGTGAAATATCCCAAACTCAGAGACTTAAGGGCCAAATGTTTTCTCTCATATGTGGAAGCTAGAGTAAAATCTAAGACAGATTGAAAGTTAGCTAAGCTCAAAAATAAACTCAACATAGGCAAATTTTTACATAAGCAAGGGAAACCCTTCATGACTATGTAGCTAGGGGGAAAACGGAGTGGGGGCAGAGAGAAGAAGGAGGGATTAGGAGGGTTAACCATGCAGCTGGGCACCCTCGACTCCCATGAGAAGCCCAACTACACATAGGTGGGCAGAGAGGATCAGAAAATTCAAAAATTAATATACAAGTATAGGCTTAGTTCTATCTATAACATGGGGGTAAAGTAGAGGAGACATGGAAGCAGGGAGTGGTTGAAGGGGGGAGACCCTGGACTAGGATCAGCCTTAACTCACTTTGTCAATATCCATATATGTGTGAATATGTAACAATTCCCTCCAATATGTAAAACTATGTCAAATGAATAGTAAAAAAAAAAAAGGGGGCCTTCCCTATCCCTGCCTTAATTAGGTGCGCCCCCTCCCTGCACCTGTTATCTCCTTGAACTCATTGATTTTCTCATCTGTTCCGGGAGACTAAGAGTTTACTTAGGCCAGGATTACGGCTCTATCCCCAGAGCCTACCATGGTGCATTGGTCATAGCTGGTCCCTGGTGACCCATCTCCTCCAGCCACAACCTACCAGCCTACAGTTACCACCCAGTTAATCCCTGTCAGGGATTAATTAACTGATTGAATTAAGGCTCTTGAAACTCAATCAGTTCACCTCAGCCTTCTTGTATTCTCACACTGAGCTTTGGGGGACCATCTCACATAACAAGGTGTCACAGAATGGAACCGATATCCAAAGCACTGCTTTTGTGCTTACCATGAAATATGGTTTCAGAGAAGAAACTTCCCTTTAAAACACATTAGGACACCATTTTCCCTTAATGATCTAGGGGCAGGGGATCCATTCTGATATGTAAAACAAAGTGCCCACAGCCAAGGGGAGGTGGGTCAAGCCTGTAATCCCAGTGACTCTGGAGGCTGAGGTAGGAGGATCCCAAGTTCAAGGCCTCAGCAATTTAGCAAGACCCTGTCTCAAAACAAAAAAAAATTTAAATGAGGGGGGGTGCGGGGCGGGGCTGGGGTCGTAGCTTAGTGATAGAGCACCCCTAGGTTCAATCACCAGTACATTAAAAAAAAAATCTGGAAATTGAAATGGAGTGCCCAGATGCACACTAGTACTGGCTGCATTAATGCAAGTTACGTGGGCATTATAAACTCAGTTGGTTTCCTAATTCCAGTCCCCCACCTCTGGGTAGGTATTCCTCAGGCATAAGTTGCTGTAGGTGCTTAAACGTTTTTAAATGACTTGAGTACGCTCATTTGCATTGTACATATTTGATGACTTTTGAAGGTTAATCCTTTAGCCTTTTCTCTGACCAAAGTAACATGCTTTGGAGTAACAGCAGGCAATCCTCAGTAAGGGACGTCACTTTTCTCCTGTTTTAAAGGAAACAGGAGAGGAAAGAAAGAACAATAACTTAATGGAGGTGTGAAGGTTATTATTATTTTAAAAATCTGAACTGAAATACAGGCCTCCAGTGTTCAGGGGAATTCCTACCATTGGAGTTTTATCTGTTACACTCTAAAGGGTAAAATGAGGCAATAGGATAAGAGACATGACCTGATAAGGGAGTTTTTCTTCTTCTGAGTCATAACTATTTTCCTGTATCAGATTCCTAAAAATTCCAAAGGTCTCTAAGTTCCTACCTAATCGTTTGGTAATAAGATTTGTTTCCACCCATCATTGAGTTATCTCTATCTTCTGACTCATTTAATAATCAATAAATCCTTAAGTTGACCTGCTAGTCTCAAGCCAGTGCTTGGTGAGGGAAGAAGAGGCTGGATGTGTTCTGGTGCCATGAATACCAAACGGGTGCTGTGGTCCTAGGGATTCAGTGGCTCAAGAAATGGACTGGTGCCACGCCTGCTTTTCCCTCTGACACAGCAAGTATCATCATTTCAGGATGATTTATAAAAAGCGCAAGAATCTCTTCATGACTCTCTTAGTATAGTATGATCTTACAGTAACTTTTTGGTAGTTTTTGTATACTTCTTGACAGTCATATCCTTTATCAGTCTTGTCTCATGACAAGCATCGATAGATACAAAAACTGTCATTTTAAGAAAGACTAATTAATGAGCCATAAAATATGTAAACTGTATGCCTTATTTATATTTCTCAAATGAGGCTTGCATGTCCTTACCTCCAGTAATATTAAAATGTCATCTAAGACTTTTTTAAAAAAAAATATGAAAGTAGTAAACATTTCATTCAAGAAAGTCAGACATTGTAGAAGGGTGTAGAGTAAAATGTATAAATCGTGCTTTCCTGGATTCAAGCTTTCAATTCTACTCTCTAAATGCAATCTCTGTAACAATGTCTTCAATTCCTTTGCATTTTTAAAGCAGTCGCAGTTTTACTTGTAGTTGTACACACCCTGATTTTTATACAGTTATATGATGCATACTATTCTGCATCTTGCTTTTTTTGAGAGACAGAGAAAGTGAGAAACAATTTTATTTAGTTTTTCATGTGTACATGGTGCTGGGATTTGAACTCGTACTCACGCATGCCAGGCAAGCACCGTAACCGCTGAGCCACCGCTCCAGCCCTGCATCTTGCTTTTCTATTTTAATTTAAAATACCTAATCTCTGTCATGTAGGATTGTACCAATAGATCTCATTCTTTTTAACAACTGCATGACATTTTTTGATGAGTATTTAACTTCCACTTTGTATCTGGTTTTTCTTGAAGTGTATTGTTCAAATTACAAACAGTAAACATTTCTAGAAGTGAAATTAACGAGTCAGAGAGCATGTGTTGTGTTTTTTTTTGTTGTTGTTTGCCTTTTGGTGGTGCTGGGGATGAAACCCAGGGTCTTGTACATGCTAAGCACATGCTTTACCACTGAGCTACACCCCAGCCCCAAGCAACACGTGTTTTAAATTTCAATATGATATTTCTAAACTGTCTTCCAAAAAGTTTGCACAAATTTACACTTCCACTAATATTGTCTGAGAGTGTTTCCACATCCTCATCTACTTGTCTTCCTTTGGAATTTGAAAGTGCTACCATCCTCAAAGATGAAAATTATAACTCCTTTTCAAATATGCCTTTGTTGAATTAGTGTATATTGGGCATTTTTCCCATGAGACTAATAGTCATTCATTTATTTATGTGAATTTCTTATTTCATGTCTTTTTTCCACTTTTTTCTGCTGGATTATTTATCTTATTTATCCCTTGCTATATCCTTTTTTTTTTTTTCAAGAGGGACAGTGAGTGAGAGAGAGGGAGAGAAAGAGAGAATCAATTTTATTAGGTTTTTCATATGGCTTTCAGTGCTCCAAGACTTCGCTGTGTACATGGTGCTGGGGTTTTAAGTCACATACTTGCACTTGCCAGGCAAGCGCTGTAACCACTGAACCACCGCTCCAGCCTGCCATATCTGTTTTCATTAGAGGAAAAGACATCCTTTATTGAGATAGGCTTCTATTCAATATATAACCCACCAATAGCTCACAGGAAGTAATAAACGTGTATATTCTACACATGAACACTTGTATAAACACTCAGTTACCCTCTTGGAGCCCTAAAAGAAGACCTCAGTGTGGTCACATAGCCCACAGAGAGAGAAAACAGCTTGTGTGGGATAGATGTGGGGACTGGCCTCTCTCTTTCAATTGCTTTTCTATTGCAGTATAAAAAGTGTCCACAAACTTGGCAGATTAGCTCATAGTGTCCTTGGCACAGGAGTCCAGGCGCAGCAGGACTGAGTTTTCTGCTCCAGCTCCCATGAAGGTGGAGCCCAGGTGTTGACTGGCACCATTCTCGGGTGGAGCTCTGGATCCTTGTCTGACTTCATTGTGGTTGTGGCGGGATTCCTGCACCTGGAGGACCCAGTGCCTTTCTTCCTCATTGACGGTCAGCTGGGGGCCACTCACTCCTGGAGACTGCCCAACTACCTCGTCACATGACCTCTTGCTTCTCCAAAGCCTGCAGAGAGAAATCTCTCCGGTACTGAATCCTTGTGCTTTGAAACTCTGTGATATCCAGGCCCAGATTTAAGGAGTTTAGGTGATTAGGATAGGCCCCACCTATCTTAAGGTAACTGAGGAGTAAAATCTTCACAGCAGCACCTAAATTCATGTTTGATTGACTCACTCTGAGGAGGTATTTGTATTCAGGGTCCAGGAAATTTAGGGAAATTCTGCCCATCATACCCTCTATCTACCTTTGTCTAGAGAACTGGAGTTCATTTCTTTTGGCTTCAGAAATCCCCCTGAAACATTCAAATGCTGGAGGAAAGGGCAAGACTAGCATCCATCTGACCCATGTGTGGCAGCATACATCCATGTGGGGCAAAGATTTTGATGTAAGTAATGAAAAAACAGAGAGCTTCGGAAAAAATCTAGGAAACCACATGTACTATGTGAGATCGAGCAGACCTTCTCAACCAAGGAGCCAAGCCTGACATTTCCTGCTTCGAGGACTGCTCTCTGGACACCCTCATGCCGAACGACCCACCCAGAGAACAGGCTTCATTAGTGGTTTGAGTCCTCTAACCTTGCTGTTTCTTTTTTTTTTTTTTTTTTTTTTTTGATGAATATGGAGTTACAATTGAGGAGGAATCATTGTCAAACAATCAAGAACAAATGTATATTATATTTACATAGTTATCCAAGGCTGATGCCATGTCATGGATGCCCCTATTGGGTTCCCGGTGATTCTGTATTTCCCCCAGAAGAATCCCTGTGTTACATGGATATCTCATGGAGTCAGAGAGCTCCTTCTGAGATGATTCCCCCGTATTCCCACCCTCCAGTCTCCTAGATATCCTTCCTAATCCCTCCCCGCATCCTGCCCCCTTCCCTACATCTCCAGGTATCCTAGGCAATGATCCCCCTGTTTGTGTAAAAATTCATACAATTTGAGGTTATTATTAGCTTAGTCATCTAACATACTGTTTCCAGATGTATTCTAGCTTCCACAGATGAGAGAGACCATTTGGCCCTTGAGTCTCTGGGATTGGGATACTTCATTTAGCATAATCTTTTCCATCTCCATCCATTTGGTTTCAAATGCTGTTTCTTTTTGATGACAGTGTGAGCAGAGTGTGCTTTTGTGAGATGCTGGCCTTGGGAGTTCAACAGAACGTAAGGAGCTGACCAGAACCCAAGTGAGCAAGCCACCAAGGGGAACTGTGCTGATGAGCATTATTCTAAAAGAACTCTAAAAGAGCACTCTCTCCTCCCTTTGTCTTTTTCTTTCCGCCTGCTGCTGTGATTTCCTGCCTGCTGCTGTGATTTAGGCGCATTGCACGTGACTTGCTTGAGACTGAAGAGATGTATATAAAAGAAATTAAGAGCGTAATTGATGTAAGTAGATGGGGCAGGGGTGCTAAGCATAGATTCCACCAAGAAGTTTTGTTGCACAGAGACAAAAAAAAAGTTGCTGTATGTCTCCAGAATTCTCACTAAGTTTGCAGTCTTATAATAGACAGCAAAAGTGTCTCTCCAATTGGAAAAAGACCATCCTTATGGAAAAAAAGAAGATCCTTATGGGTCTGGATCTTTTTAATAAAATAGCTCCAAAAGATTGTTCCAATTCATACCAATTCCAGCAATGCCCAGCTAGGCTCACCATGTGCTTGCCTACAAAGCATATTACAATAAAAATGCTTTGGATACTTAAGATGGGCAAATTCTTTCTCATGTTTTCAAGTATTTTTTCTTAAGGGTACAATTTACACTTTCTTTTCCTAAAGTAATAATTGTGAGGAAAAAAAACTATATGTCCAAAGTTATTGTTTACAATAAGAAATTTAGAAATAAAAAAAAACCACTTAAAAAAGGGAATGGTTGATAAAATATGATATATATGCTGAACAAACATTTTTCAACTTAAAAATATAAGTAATAACATTAAGAAAATCTCTTGATAGAGATTTGTAAGCTGAGTATAAATGTACATAGAAAAATAATATAAAAGTAGATATTTATTGTGATTATAACCATATAAAATGAGCTTTCTAAAAGTTATGAAGGTGCTGGCGCGGTGGCTCAGTGGTTTTGGTACTTGCCTGGCAAGCATGAGGACCCGGGTTCAAACCCTAGCACCATGTATACAACTAAGTGTTGGAGCAAAGAAGGCCATGTGAAAAAAGTAAATAAAGTTATTTTCTCTCTTTCTCTGTCTTTCTCACTGCCCCTCTCTCTTTAAAAAAAAAAGTTATGGGGCTGGAGCGGTTGCTCAGTGGTTTTAGCACTTGCCTGGCAAGCACGAGGACCTGGATTCAAACCCCAGCACCACGTACACAACTGAGTGTTGGAGCAACTAAGGACATGTGAAAAACTAAAGTTGTTTCTCTCTTTCTCTGTCTCTCTCACTGTCCCTCTCTCTTTAAAAAAAAAAAAAAGTTATGAAGGCAGTATAATAAAACTAATAGTAATTGCATCAGGCCATAAAATGATGGGTAAGTTTTTTCCTTTCAAATTCAGTTCATATAATGTTATACATTTAAAAATACATATGTATTCTTCCCATTAAAATGCCATTTTATCTGGGCATGGTGGCACACACCTGTAATCCCAGCTGCTCGAGGCTGAGGCAGGAGGATCATTAGTTCAAAGCTAGCCTCAGCAACTTAGCAAGACTCTAAACAACTTAGCAAGACCCTGTCTCAAAATCAAAAATAAAAGGGAATGAGGATATGCTCAGTTGTTAGGCACACCTGAGTTCGATCTCAGCTACACAAAAAAAGATAAAATGCCATTTTGTTGTCATTATCATTAAGCCATCTCCTGAAGATGGACACAAGAGGAAGGTGACATCAAAAGGACATATTTAATAGACTACCTTTCAAGAAACATGCGTACTGTATTCCCCAATTATTTCATTAAAGCTTTGGTTTTTGGCGTAGCTAATTCAGGTCATCTCATTTATTATCTGTAAAACCTACCTTGTTTCTGCCTCTGCAGGGATACATCACTCCAATGGATTTTATCTGGCTGAAACATCTGATTCCAGATGTTCTTCAGAATAACAAGGAATTTCTCTTTGGGAATATTAAAGAACTTTACGAATTTCACAGCAGGTACAAGTAATTCTCATTATGGGGATAAACGAAAAGGAGGAAAAGAGTAAAAAACCGGACTGATGGAATTTGGGCATGAAAATGTTTCAGTATGCTGAGGCCTGGGCAAGTCGTTTGGAGTCTGTGGATTGGATTAGAGTGGGATGGGAAAAGCTCTCCAGGATTCCTGAGGAAGAAGGGGAAAGATACCATGGTACCACATCCTAGGTGTCAGGCATCTGTGTTATATGAGCGGTGTGTTCCTTTATTTATTTATTTATTCATGCCTCAACATTTATTGAGCACCTGTTCTGCTCTTAGCATTGGGAATACAAAGATGACCAAGACACACACCCACATGCCCATTATCACACAGTGGTTAGGGTGTTAGAAATGCTAACTGGCCAAACAAGCTGCTTGGATATTGAGTTTGGGAGAAGGGGAGGAGGAAGAGGCTTCCAACCTTCCCATCCCACATGAAGAAACTGCAGCTTCTTGACTCACTTTGTCCACCAAAGGCCCTTCATCTGATCAATGGAGAAGGAAAGACTTTGGGGTGAATTGAACCCCAGATGTTTCCTAGACCAATTCTATTGGTCAGAAATAAAACTAAATGAACTCCCATTTCTGCTACTTCCTGAGAGAAATAATTCAGCCTCTTTGAGCTCAGGTTTCAAACTGATAAGAACTTGTCTTGCAGGGTTTGGTCGAGGATTAAATGAGATGGTTGTTTGTGGAGCCCTTGGCTTATGCCTGGCTTGTAGCAAGCTCTGGATGTTACTCGTAGAAGCAGTGGCGGTGGCAGTTCTGAACCTTACAATCACACAGCATCTGCATGTCCCGTATGTCTGTGGCTGATGGTCAGAATGACCAGAACAGCTGTGGGTGGTTTCATGGGCATAAGTAATACCTCAGAATATACTTTTTCTCACAAATAAGTATGTAGAAGATGGTCAGAAGCAATAATTCATTTTTCTAGGCACCTTTTAAAACTTTTTGCGATTTTATCTTAAACCATTTGAACCCCATACATGTTGAAATCGAGACATCCTCATGTTTTTCCCCCTCCAGGACTTTTCTAAAAGAATTGGAAAAGTGTGCTGAAAACCCTGAACTTCTGGCATGTTGTTTTCTCAAGAGGGTAAGTCCATGCTCCCAATAAACAAAAATAATCCCATGTTAAAAGTCAATGCTTGTTTTTCTGTGTAAGTGGCAAGGACAAATTGAAACACTAAAGGTCTAAGAACCTCTCTGCTTTCCCAGATACCCTAATTGGTTGACATATAATGGACAAATAAAACGTGTATATATTCAAGATGTATGGCATGATGGTGTGGTAGATGTATACACTATGAAATGATTACCATGGTGAAGTTTATTAACATGTCATCTCACATGGTTTCCATGGTGTGTGTGATCTAAAAAAAAAAGTTGAACTCATAGAAACAGAGAGTATGAGGGCTAGGGTGGGGGAAATGGGGAGAAGTTGGTCAAAGTGTACAAACTTTCACTTATAGGATGTGTAAGTTCTGGAACTGTAATACAAGCATAGCTAATACATATTACATACTTGAAATGTGCTAAGAGAGTAAGTCTTCCATGTGCCTTTTGAATGCAATCCAGAAGTCCTTTGCAGTAGTGTCTGCCTCCCAAGTTGGTTTGGACTCACACTGATAGATGGGGGTGACTGCACACGTGGCTTCCTGAAAAGCCGGTGAAATGGAAGGCTGGCCACCCAGGGTCCTCAGAGTGGGTGACCCTCTTCTGAATGGCTAACCTGTGTTTTAGGGCATGAATCTCACAGCAAGCTTAAAGCCCCATGCCGAAGTTGTATTAATGTTTTCACAAGAAATGCTGGTGTTGGGCTGGAGTGGTGGCTCAATAGCTATGGTGCTTGCCTACCATGTGCGAGGACACGGGTTCAAACCCCAGCACCACATACACAATTAAGGGTTGGAGCAGTGAAAGCCACATGAAAAATTAAATAGAATTAATTCTCTTTCTCTCTCTTTCTCTCGCCGTCCCTCTCCCTTTAGAAAAAAAGAAAGAAAGAAATACTGGTGTTAAGCTAAAATTTGAGGAATTATATTTTCTTGCATTTTTATAGCATAGAGGATAATTAGAAATCTTTAAATCCCTAGCATTTCTTATGCTTAACACCCAATTTGTGAATTTCCTGTCCTACAACCACACACCTCCAATTTCCTCCCCTTCCCCACCACCCCAACTGGGTACCTCTTCCCCTGACTGGTTCTCCGC
>PVKS010013166.1:33007-51746 GCA_004027875.1 Aplodontia rufa | reverse complement strand
GAAGTTTATTTGTGAATGTAGGAAAAAAAATGGAAAATATTGTTTATAAGAAAATTCTGCCTGCAGAATTAGCACAGTAGCTGCTACTGGTTCAGAATCCAGTGTTCAACTGATGGTAGTTTAGTTTCTGCACAGGAAGAATTTGGAAGAGAGGAGAAGGAACACAAAAGAACTGGAGAGTCTTTGTGTTCAAATCTATCTAGCTACCTGAAGCAATTGTTGTCTATAGTGCTTATTACTACTTTCTTATTGTAATTGCTTTAGTTGATAATATCATCAACAAGCAGTAATGATCTTTCTCCTTAAACAATACAGCTTTCTTTTAGGTATTATTTACTAAGTTGATTTCCCTTAACATTTTTATTCAGTTGGATAAAGATACAGTACTAATAAGGAAAATGAACTCATGAGACAGAGGACATGATTAATTCATTAGTTGAGTTTTCGCTGAGTGCATGGTATCATATTTTGTGAAAACTCTCTTAACTGTGAATTATCTTGATGCTTTTGCTCTATATTTTATTTGCCCCTTTAACTCTTAATTGGACTTGGCAGCACCCCTTTTGGAACTGGAACAATAACAGAGGGTGAGGGATTTGTTTTCCCTTCTAAAAACATAAGAAATGCAAGCCAACACATATGATGATAACAGCACTGAAAATAAAATCAGCAACAAGCAAAGCAGAGGGGCAGGCATTTGAGTGAGGGTGTTACTATACAAAGCATCTGTGTTCTCACTTATTCTAATCATTTGAATCATATATTACCATCAGAAACATTGTTGGCAGGCCCAGCACTGTGGAGCCTCTGTTGTTTGTGAGTCGGAACACTAGGGGACAGCACCAAAATATCCCATCACTGTTTGTTATTGATCACTTGCAGGCTATATAATAAGTAAGAGATTTTACAGTTAAAGACTATTGAATGTCTTGTTGATTTCAGTGGATGAAAAAGCACAAAGGAGACGAGCTTTTCAAGTCTATAATTTCAGCTTGGAGGAGAGGGTGATTTGAATAATTTAGAAAGAGCTTCCAAGCAGATTTGTTTTTTGGCTGCAGGAAGATAATCAGGCATGATAACTTAAAGAATTCTAATTCTTCTTTAAAGAGTGTTTTGCTTTTTGTCTTTTTATTCCCTTAGGATAAATACTTTGCTTAGATTTTTATTTCTGATCTTGTTTTCCAGGCACTTTGGAAAGACATGAGACAGGAGAAAGAGCAAGAATTATTCTTAACTGTTGTGATGATTTGCAGCTTCCAAAGCCTGAACCTGCACTTTCAGTTGTCTCAGAGACACATAAGCACAAAAGTATAGAACAGAGATCCTCCAATTCCCACCAGTATGGGCCAATACCTTGCCCTGGTCTGCAGGTGGAGTCTTCATGTAAGGTAAGATCAAATCAGGTTGCTGCTCAGCAATGTTACCATCCCCAGTGCATTCGTAAACGTGTGGCACTTAAGTCTCAGCACAAAAACAGGAACTTAGAGATGACTGCATCTACCAAGTGATCTTGGGTGAATTAGAATAATTTTAGAGTGAATATTATCCTTGTTATGGCATTATTTTTGACAAGATAGACTCTGGCTTATCAAAATTTGATTCAATGTTACATTAACTCGAATTCTAAATGGTGTTTGAAGAACAAAAGAAGAGTTACATTTGGTAGTTTGGATCCTAAAGTTTTTAGTTGAGAGTATTTGACCTCTTTTAAAGATGTTATTGCAAATAAAAAAGTTCTCAGAAAACTAGATTATTGCATGGACAATATTTTTGATATGTTCAGCCTCTGTGGGATCCCAACCTCTTTAGGATTCCAAGCCGCAATTAATAAACAATGACTAGAGTTTGCATTCACCCTCATAAACCAGAAATTTGTACGAACTTAATTTTTTTCACTTCTGAACGTGAAATAGTCATTTGATTTAAAGATTCCTTTCCATCTTTACTTCTTCAAGTTATCCCTTCAGCGTGTTGTAACTATACCATTTATATATATGCACATATCTAATATATTTCTTCATATAAACATATTTTCATAATTTTATCTAAAATATGTTCATGTTCTTTATTAATGGCTGCATCATGCTTATACAGTGTTCCTACTATTACTTGTATAAATTTTTTTTTACAACTTGATATAAGGTTGTTTTTTGTGTTTCACTTTTTTGAATAACTTAACAACCTTAGACATCTTTCGTCAATACTATTTAAAGAACATATTGGAAGCAAGCAGGATTTCTAACTCAAGATTTAGCTGAATTTTAATTACATATTGTTAACATTTTCCATTGTTTCCATATTGTTAACATTGTGAATACCTTAATAACAATTTTAAACAAGACCTTATTTTATCTCATGCATACATATGTAGTTAGAGGTAAAAAGGATGTCTTATCATCAAGAAAGACCAATTGGCTATCAAGCTGTGTATCAGAGTAGCTAACACACATAATCTTGACAATTTTAGATTTAGAGACCTGATTTAGATTTTATCAGCGAGTTCAGAATTTGTCACTTTTAAAGAACTGGGTCACACTAACCAAACACTTGAAACATGAACACGTAAATAAGAAAAACTTTCATTTTACAATGACAAATATAATTAGAAGTCTGTTCATCATTAGCACATTCTCACTGTAGCAAACCTGGGGGTGGAGACAACTCAGCACCAGTTACAGCAGAGGGTCCTTCAAGGGACATGAAGTCAGAGCACAAGGGTTCACTGAGCTCTGAGTCAAATGCAGTCAACTCTCTCAGCTCACCAGGCTACCATATTCCTTGGTTAAATACTTGGAAAAATTGCTAAAGATTGTATTTCTCTTTTTGCTCTTCCATTTAGAATAATCTACATTGTTTCTACTTTCTTCTTTCAGATACTAAATTCAGTGTTTAGGGAACCACTTCTTTCTTCTTTTGTCATTTAGTCATTTACATTAGGTTGTTAAAACCTGTTTTTCATATTTCTAACTTGAAAAAGATTATTTTTAAGGAAAATTACATAGATACAAGGAAACTTTAACATTCACAACTGAACATAAGTTGGGAAACTGAAGCATAGGCATATTGTAAGGTTGGGGTCAGTAAAGTGCAATGAGTGGGCCCAGCCGGTGGACCTGCATTCCTGTCTTGACCCTGTGTTGTTGCTCTCCACTCAGTAGACACTGTGTCGTATAGTGGAAAGGTGGCTGGAGCAGTGGAGGGCAACTGAGTGTCTGTTGACCTACGTGTCTCAGATGCCTAAGGTCTGTGAGAGGGAATCTCATTCATCAAGTGCCAGTTTTACTAATTTAATTCCCAGAAGGTAAACTGATTGCTATTTCCTTCAGTTTCTTGGAGAACCTCAGAGTTACCCTTTAGGTAGTGACAATAGTATATATAAATTTCATTTTCTTTATATAATTTGTTTCTTTCTTGACTTCAGGAAGCAATAAAATGACAGGGTCTTGTTCTCCTACTGGTAGGCTGATTTCAACTTAATTTTATAGCTGTTACCCTTTTACCTTAGCTGACTACAGTTTCCAACCTTTATTCTTTACTGTTGCAGAGGTTCCATATTCTACAGGACTATCAACTCTTGTGTGCTACATACTATACTTCTGTTGTTACTGAGTGTAATGTTAACTAGACATATTTTTATTTGTTCTTCTAAGTTATATCTTCTCCAGTTTTATACTAAGTATCTTCATTACCTATCATTAATTTGTTCTTTTAACTTTTCATCTTCTTAGACTGTTGAGATTGTTTTGTCTTAATCTTTAATTTGCAAATTTGATGAGTATGAAATTTCAAACTTATCTATCATGCTTGCTATTAACATAGCAAAATGCTTCACATGTTTTCAGAAGACAAAAATCAATTTCTAAAAAGAGGGTTTAAGTTACACTCATTTTATAATTGTGAAAAATGAGAAATGGTGAGCCTATGAAACTCAGCATGTCTAAGGTTACTTTGTATTTCAGGATCTGTATATATGCGTGAGTATTAGTGAAACACAAGTGAAATATTCTAACAATGGAGGGACCTGATTAAGCAAAAGACTAGCATGTCAGATATGTGAATGAGTTCTTTGTGTCTGACAATATTTGGGCATTTCTAAAATGTTATTTTCAGCTTTTTTTCCTGCATTTATAAAGAGTGGATGTAGAGGGTGGTGCAGTGGTTGCTCGGTGGTTATGGTGCTTGCTTGGCATGCAGGAGGACCTAGGTTCAAACCTCAGCACCATATACACAACTAAGTGTCAGAGCAACGAAAGCCACATGAAAATCTAAATAAATTTGATCCTTTCTTTAAAAAAAAAAAACAGTGCATATAGATTTGGGAGAAGTTTAAAAGGGAACAGAAAATACAGTAAATTTTTTTAATGGTTCCAATTTGAAAAGGTAGAGGAGTTGAATTTGTGCAGCTAGACAAAGGAAAATCTTTGGGGTAGGAGAGGATGGTGAGAGTCTTAAAGGATTTAATGGAATACGATATCGTATTAGTGACGGGGAGCTACATTTTCTTAGATTGTGCTGAGGATAAAACAAGATAGAACCTGTTTAAATTGCAGTGGGAGGAATTTAACTTCAAAGTGGGGAATAAACATTCTTGCTAAAATCATTTTTTCATGGCAGCAATTTTTGTAGCTTCCTTGTATATTTCAAGGGGAAAAGGCCTTTTTGTCTATTGATTGGTTGGTTTGAAATTCTGCAATCCTGCATTTCTTGCCATAAAGTGAATAAGAGGAAAAGCAGGATTATTGTACCCGTCGCAGTTTAGCCCTATTGCAGTGTCCTGGGAAGGCCTTCTGCTGAGCTACTTTCTGTAGAGTGGGTCTCAACCGCTTCCCTGGCTGCTTATTTAGAGCTTTGTCTCATGTGGTGGCCATTAAGCATTGTGTCTGCTGAGCACTTGAGTGATGGCCAGCACCACATGTTAAAATGGCTATATTTATCATACGTAAGGTTAAATAAAACATATTCTTAAAAATCAATTTCACCCACTGTCTAAAACAATATAACTACTAGACAATTTAAAGTTATGAATGTGATTTGCATTTTATTTGTGTTGGACAATGATGAGCAAAACCAGTCTTTTTTTTTTTTTTTTGAGAGAGAATCATTTTATTTAGTTTTTCATTGGTTTTGTTGTGTGTATGGTAGTGGGGTTCGAACCTGTATTCTCACGCATGCTGGACAAAGTGCAGTAACCTCTGAGCCACCACTCCAGCCTAAGACCAGGTTTAAGTGAAGTTTTTCTACAGAACCAGATGGTAAATATTTAATATTTTAAGCTTTTCAGGCCAGATCTTTGTTGTTGTACCTGTTCAACTCTGCTGTGGAATCACGGTAGCAATGATACACAATTCTTCAAGTGTGGTCATATTCCAGTGAAACTTTCCCTACAAAAAAATAGGCAGGAACCATAGTTCATGCATTGGCTGTAGTTTGCCAACTCGTGGTCTATCTAGTCCCGCCCGGACTAGGAAATCATAAGGTATGAGGAAGAACTGGCAAAAGAGTCAAGGCCTCCTGTCCCTCCACATCTGAAGTTTTAATAAAGCGATTCATCCTAATCTCTGTGTATTGGGTGGAATGTAATCCAGAAGACTTTGTATTAAGTCTATTGTGACAGAAACCAGGAACTCCTCTGTTTGGAAAACAGATCATTGTAAAAAAAAAACCTTTGTAAAAAAAAAAAAAACACCCTTTATGAAATACATGTGCATATTATGGCTTCTAATCCAAATGAAAAATTTTAAATGGAATGTTCTTTAAATAATGTACTTATATGTACACCTTTATATAAACATAAAATACTGATTATAAATAACAAATACATTTGCATTTATTTACATTCTAGTTGATCTTTCTAGAAATATGATTGTATGTTTTTAAACCTTTATGTGACTTTAGGGTGATATGTTTGGTGCCATTTGCTGAAAAATCTTATTAGAGCTTTATCCCACTACCTCTTGTAAAACACAGATGGTGCCCTGTCAGAGCACCAATTGAAAATTGTATACCTTATTGTATACCTTATCAGAATGAAAAGTTTCTTCTGTTATATTTTATGACACACAAAATAACCAAAATACAACTGGTAAAGTTCCCACATCATTATATTTGAACATTTCATCTGCAAATTTACATGTAAAATATTAAATGGTAATTCATGATGGCAATAGTACAAGTTCAGCTTAACCCAGTTTTTAATTATATTAGTAAAATTATATCACTTCAAAAAAGAACAAATAGTAAAATAGTATCTACTTGAGAACAATTCATTCCGTTATTAAAAAAAAAATTCTTCATGCTGAAAGACAGTATTCACTTTTTTGATCAGTAGTCAATTTGAGTTCTATTCTTTTTTATGTTTAATAAACTATTTTTCTAATGTGGAAAATATCTTGCATCAATTTTATGTAATTTTGGAAGAAAATATACTTACTATTAAACATGAAAACACTCAATGCAATGCAGTGATTTCTCTCTGTAAGCATTAGAATAATATTTTAAGTATTCTAATTTAATGAATCCCATCTTAAAACTTTAGTGCCTAAATGCTAACACCCTTCCTTGCAAAACACCTGGCAGAAACGGACAAAGTAGTTTCCTTTTTGAACATGTGTGAAATCATGCAAATTTTTTTGAAAATGTGTAGCCATTTCTCATAAGTATTTACTACTATAATTTTAACTACTATAAGTTAAACAAAAACTTTTGTATACTTAATACATTAAAGAAATAACTTCTTTTTAGAGAATGACCCTTCTTTCTGTGGCCTGAGTTGAAAAAAAAATCATTTTTATGTGACCTCAATCATGAGGAAAACTATGAAAAGCAGACCACAGCTTTGTTTCCAAATGAAGCGAGGAGGTCTGAGTCTCTCGGACAAGTAGGAAACACACCGTGAAGTGACTCCGGCTGTCCACCTCACAAACAGAAGCCACTCGGAATTTCCTCACAGGACTTCAAAGCCTGGCTTGTATCTACACATCCGTTGGTCATGTAAATCGGAGGCACAAGAGCAGAATGCTCCTATTTCATGGTGCACGGCTGGTGTGCGTTCTGCATTGTGGTGCACGTGCCGGCGGGGAGTGCCAGCAACAGAAGGACACTGTTCTGACTCGTGTGACAAATGCAGTTAACACCAGATCCATATTAATGTTGTCAAGTTCCCTTGATGTATTTAAACAGATTTTAATTATTTTCAGCGTCCAAAGGCCTGAAATATATAGCCTAATAGTTCTTCAAAGAAAGCTTACTTAATGTGTGAATGTAAAACCTCTCATAAAAATGAAACTTTTATATTGGCCTTAGTCATTGACATAGGTTATTCATCAAGTCAGCAATTTGTGTGGCAAAGTGCCATTTGAATAGTGTATTGTTAGGATACTTATGGTCCACTTGACAAGGGCTCTTGCTGTAAATAGTGCAATTTGACTCCAGCTGTTAAAGAGTGGCTTTGACAGCAGCCACATAGAATGGAGATGCCTTACTGCACCGCTGAAAAATCAATATTGGGTTCTTGTTCATAGTAACCTGTTCTTTTCCCTTCTGTAGATTTATAAACGACTATCAATGGTTTATAAGTGGAAGATTAAATATTGTTTTAAATGCAGTTCACTTGGAGTTTCAAATTAAGACCCATGATAAATGGTATGAATGTGGAGTTTTAGGATATGATTTTCAAACCGTGGTTCATGTTTAGTCATAATTACAGTTAAGGTGAATTGGATTCTCCACACTCAGTAGAAAAGAATTAATGTAAAACACAGACTCAGAATCATGTGTCTATTGTATATTGCGAACCCAATTATTTCTTTTTGATTTTTCTTATCAGTTTATCTTCTGCATCCCTCCCATCTTCTCTCTGTGTTTACCTTTTTGTATAGATGGCAGAGTCTTTTGTGACTGTGCCCATGGCAACACCCACAGATGTTGACAGACAGTATCGTCTCCAGGTCTCCAGTGTTGTTTTCTGAAAGCAGTCTTGCTGGTTTTGAAGAGTTTTCTAGCAGTTTTCAGCCTCACAATGTTGCTATGATACCTGACTGGAGGTATTAGATATTGAATCTGCTAATTACAATAACTACACACAAGGGCTCTTTTTTGATTGGGGTTTTCTACTGTTGCTAGAGTTATGTTTAAAAAACAAAAGAGGAAATGAAATTATATACTCAAGATGAGAAAAAAATTGTTTCCAGGTAAAGTCTTGACTCCTACAAAAAAAATTGGAGTTATAAAAACCTTTTAGCTAACTATTGATTTCCTTGGATTACAGACATAATTTATTTAAATTAGTTCTAGTTATGACTGAATTTGATTTTGAATTTTTACTGTTGTTTACCTGAGCTGTTGTAAGTCTTTGTCAAACGTATGCTGAGCAGAATTTGAAACAGCTGTCATTTTTAGCATGCAAAATGTCTTTTTCAGTGAGGCAGTTAAAATAACTGTCTTCCCATTACTTACCAACTCTGCATTTATTGAATTTGTGGCTGAGCTAGCAACTGAAAATTCATAAAGCTGATAATATAATTGTGAACAAAGACCTTTAAGGCTGATTCAAGGTCGATGTTATTGTTTTTATAATTGCTGATAGGCAATCCTGATTTCTACCAGAGAAATGGTTTGTTCACTTCTGGCTTTAGCTGATTTCAAAATTGTTATCTCTTCTGTTAATTCTAAAATAAGATTTTTCAATTGAATGAATGTTTATATCATTTCTTTAGTACTAAATTTAGCCTAGATCCACCTCAGTTCCCCTCCCTCCAAAATATTTCATCATTCCTGTTAGAGGTGTGGAAATCTAAGATCACAAGTCTCCTTTTGAATTAAATTCTGTTTTTAATCATTCATGTTCTTGGATGTGCGAATCTAGCTTAGAAAAGTTAAGTATATCATGCATTTGAATTTTGTGTTTAGCTTAATCTAGGGACAGTGTGCAGCAAGGGCATAATTTATTAAAGCCTGACTTTAATTTTGCCTTTATTTATTTACATTTTATTTATTTTTTATTTATTTTTTTTTCAGGGCTGAGGACTGAACTCAGGGCCTTGCACATGCTAGGCAAGCACTCTGCCTCTGAGCTAAATCCCCAACCCCTTACATTTTTTTTTTATTATTATTTTTTAATTTTTTTTATTTTGAGCAACCTTACAAGATTTTAACAAAATAATATAAAATGTGTATAAAATATGTATACATTCTGGATATTGCAATTATCCCCAGGAGTACATTTTAATTTTATAAATATTATGAACATATGAATTCTGTAATTATATTCATATCAATTTACCAACCCATAATCATTTAGGGACTCTTTTCCCCCCTTCTTTCTTTCATGCCATTCTTTTGTCAGTTGTAAATTATTTTTCTTTTTTAAAAATTTTTACTTTTCCAAATTTGTTACTTTTTGTAGGACCCAAAAGATGGATTACTTAAACTGCTTAAAGAGGTCTATATCTGCTGGGGCAAAAATATACTGTAGTATGTCTAGATGTTCTATTACTAAGTAACTCTGGTTCTGATTACAAGGTGATGATAAATGTTTCCCCTTTTAAGGAACAGAGTGTTCTTGAAAATCAAATCATTATCTTAAGCTATTAGGAATAGCTTGTGGTTTTATTCATTTTTATGATTAACACACTGGATGATATTTTCAGGAATAAAAAGTGAAGTTTGTAGAAATTCATTGTTGAGTTAACTCAGAGTTAGTTGCTTATAACAGGAAAGAAAAGGAGGAGAATAAAATCTTTCTTCTTGAAAGCTGGTAATATCACTTATTGACTGAGTGTGCCATCTGGACTCATTTAGAGAAATCCCAACAGGAGCAGTACTTCTATACCAATGACTTATGTTGGAATTGGCCCGGAGAGAGCGGCAAATGCAAAAAAGTTACAGGAAGCAATTCTCAGAAAAGAAAGCATTTATTCTCTCTCTTATTTCTCCTGTACTATTAAAAACAAAATGTATTAAGACCCTAGCTTTATTTATTGGATCTAAGAGCATGGATATATTTTGTTAGAAAATATATCCAGTCAATATTTCTGTCCATTTCTCTGAATTACGTTTTAAATAGTGATATCCGAAAGTGCCACCAGTTCTCTATCTCCAAGTGACAATCAGTTATTCATGAATTTCTTCATACTTATTCACTACTCTGAAAACAGCTGTTTTTGTCCTAAACTAAAATAATCCTGTGTTTTCCTTTTGTTCCAAGTATGATCATAGCTGACAGATGTAAAAATTATCCTAGTAGGCTGTGGCAAGCAGCAGAGGCTTTCTCATGCACATATTTAATCCTGTGAGCAGGCAGGACTAAAAACTATGGTTATGTTTTGTCTTCACATTTTGTTTAAGACCAGATGGTTTTTAGAAAGCCATTATGAAAACTTACAAAATGCAAAGTCCTGCTCACCTTTACTACTTTCTTCCTAACTCCCACTAGAGGTCTCTTGTTATTATATAAAATTTGAGTTTCTCTATATTCTTTCTAATAGCAAATGTATTTTCCTTTTTCTTGTCTCTCCAGCCAGACCTGGTTTTAGAACGACCATGGGGTGATATCGATTGTGTGATTGTATGGTACAAGATGGACAGAATAGCATGGGCCCTCTATCTTCCTGTATGATTATCATGAGGCTTAAATGAACATATTGTTTGACAGCTGATGTGACTCCCCAGATTTAGAGGTAAACTGAATCTAGAATTTTCACCAAGATTGTTATCATGTAGTTGTTAGTCTAACATTTTTAATCACCAAGTATACCTTTTGTTCAACCCTGTCAATTATAGTTCAAGTCAAGTTTATAAATAACAAATCATCTGTCTTTAAGGTCTCTCTCTCTCTTTTTTTTTAAAGAAAGAGGGGACAGAGAGAGAGAGAAAGGAAGAGAGAAGCAATTTTTTAATTTAATTTTTCATGTGACTTTCATTCCTTGAACACTTCACGGTGTACGTGGTGCTGGGGTTCAAACTCATGCACTCATGCATGCCAGGCAAGCACCGTAACCACCGAAGCACCGCTCCAGTACTGTCTTTAAGGTCTTATATACATGTTTTTCCTTTATGCCTTTGATGTTCACTTTATGCTAATGATCAGCTTAAATGATCTTTAGAACATGCTTTTACCTTAATCTTTTGTTGTTATCAAGCATGACAGTAATAGTAGCAGAAAAGTCTAAGTTTTGAATATATCTTCTGGTGATTCCATTGATCATGACAAATATGCCCTAAAATATACACCTGATTTAAATGATCTACTCTTCTTTCTTACTCAAGACAGTAGTTGGGTTCAGATACAGAAAACTCAATGAGTCCCACATGAGCCAGCATGAAGCCAGCATGCCTTGCTTTGCTGTTCTTGAGAACCTGTGACAAAAGGCCCAGCTGGGACCCACAGCTTGATGCTTTTTTGCCTTTACCAAATATTCTATGTCCTTTAGTTCTAGGACCAAATTCTTGTGTTTTATCACAATACGCTTTATAATAAGAGTAATCCTAACAAAATCTTTTGTTAAATCCTTCACTAATAAAATCTAAAGATTTGGGCCCTTACTATATCTATCTGTAAAAAGGACATAACAAATGGGTACTTGAAACAGAGACAAATCATGCAGTATAATAGGGCCAAGCAATTTAATCTACTAGAGTCTCATTAGGTATGAATGATGCATCATGTCTCTTAAAGCTTTTGTAGCCCTCCTGCGGTTACCTGTCTTCTTGATAAATCATTTAATATGATTGCTTTTAATTCGCATTTTCAGGATATGCTGAATTTCATTCAGAGTAAACGTGCACCACCATATTATAATTAAAAGTTCTAATTGATTTTAACCATCCATTGGCAACTTTTTTGTTTACAAACTTGGCCATGTTAAAATATATCAAAACCTAGAAACTACCCCCTTGTATATTTAAGAATGGCCATTAAGTTACAGTAGGAATTATACCTGTGCTTTTCTTATCAATAATAGCTTCTGAATTTTAAATTTGATTTGAATGGTTATCAAGAGCAAAGGGGAAGTGTCCAGAGAGTATCATACACATCCTTCAATCATGAGAGTTTCCAGTCCGTTGAACTTGCATTATGGTTTATGAAATAGCCTTTTCAACTTCCACCAGCATGACCTGGATGGGAAGAAAAGCCTGGGAAATGGAGGTTCAATTGTTATTAATCTGAACTGTATTCATCCTTGGCATAAAAACCAAAATATAAAGCACATATGAAAGAGACCTTAAAAAAATGTTCACTATAGGTTTAGAATCATAACCCAGATATTTAATGCCCATATAGTTGGCTCCATTAAAGGAACTCATATATCCAGTACAGCTAGTCTTCTACTAGCATGTTTTCTCTGGGATTCTTCACCTTCAAGTCTAAGCTTCAATGTCATTTCCTTATAATGTAAGTAGTAGCCTGCTTTCCAGTATTCTCTCTCCCAGCATCTTTCTTTTAGTATCATTTTTTACCTTTCCTACCCTCACCACAATATAAATTTGAAGGGGGTAGTAACCTATTCCACTAGTTTTTCAAGGCATCTTCCCCACCTAGCATTTGTCTGACATGTGGCAGACATTCAGAAATATTTGTTGAATATACTTGTGAACTAATAACTACTAAAGTCTAGACATGAAAAATAGATGGCAAAAGTGGAGGATACTTCCTTTTTTCAATTATAAAGGAATATAATTTTAAAAGGCCAGAAAATATTGTGTATTTATTTTTCCAGTTAGTTTCTTCAAGTCCAATTGGGTTTTGTGTGACCTGATTTCACAGAGAGTAGTGTTCTAGTGAAAAATAGTCCATAATAGCCAAAAAGCTATTAAGCCACAACAACTAACCCATCAGTATTTGGATACCATTCTCAGTCATATCAAAAGTTAAAAAAAGTTTATTAAATAATGATAATGAAATTTAAGGTGTTCAACACATTGGGGAGGAATGATTCATCATGTGTAAGAAAGATGAACAAGCAATTTAGTTAAGATGGCTTCTTTCACCAGCAAAGTTTGGCAGTATTGCCCCATTTACTTGCCCTTAAATCTTAGATACTGTTTCTCTAGTAACAAAATTATCTAAAATAAGCACTCAAAAATAGCCTGAGGATTGCATTATATATCATGAGCCCTCTACTTCCCTAGAATAATTACTTTACTCAGCCCTCCCCTCAATAAAAACCCCTGAAGCAAGCAGCAATCTAATCAACAGGTTTGTAATAACTTTTAGAAATGTAAGTATAATAAATATGAAGAGGCCTTATTTATGTTTTATTTCCCAAATGCAAAGACTCTGGTACAATTCTGCATCCCTCAAGCATTAAGCATAGCTTCCTGCTTTTGTAGATTTGAAAATTGCTTAATTCTCCCTCTCATTAGAGGATGGAGAAGAGAGCTAATTAAACTCCAATATATATGACATTAAACAGTTTTAGATAACTTGTTGCAGTGACAGAGAGTGATACTGGATTAGTAGTCCCAGGAGACTCCAAGCCTTATGAGATTTCCTTTCCTCAATGTCTCTTAATACACCATTTAGATCACAGTGATGAGGCTTCTCAGTAATTTTCAGTAGACCATGTGGCTGGCTCTGCTGGCTCCAGTCTCTAGGGTTCTTCCTGCGTAATGTCATGGAGAACAGATCCTTCTCTCTACCTGGTCCCCAAATCCCATCTATATGCAGCAAATGCTAATTTGCCCATGAATCACCTAACTGTAAGTATTTACATTATCTTTCCAAATAGGCCTTAATCTTCTTGGAAATAAAGAATACTATGTATGTTATATGACTTTTGTAGATTGCAATGCAAAACAGAATATTCACTCAGCAAGTGTTCATAGCATACCTGCTATGTGTCAGTCACTCTTCATGATACCAGGAATTTCAGCAAGATTCCACTGCTCATGGTCCTTTGCTTTCTGGTGAGAACTAAATCATCTCTCTCTCTTTCTCTCTCTCTCTCACATACACACACACGCACACACGCACACACGCATGCACACACACATATTCTCTCTGTTATATAGTGATAAAGCTTCTTCAGGTTATTAAAGTTGGGCGATGTAATAGAGAGTACCTAGAAATTTTCTGTAGACAGAGTGATCAGAGGAGGGGTAGCATTTAAACCATCTGCATGGCAAAAAGGAGCCAGGTCAGTGACAATGGGAGGGGAGAATGCTGAAGGCAAAACAAGCAACTATAACAAAAGAACTAAAGTATGAATAAGCTTGATGTGGACAATGAAGTCAAAAGGGCCAGTGTAACTCAAGGGAAGCATATAAGAGAGAGAATTAGGAGTTGCTATCTGAAGAGGAAGGCAGTGCAGACTGTGCTGGGTATTACAGTCCAAGGGAAGGAGCTTGAGTTCTAGGTACTGAGAAGAGTCTTTCATGAGTGTACCCCAAAGGAGAGTGATATGTTCTGATTTTGAAAAGAACATTAAGGTTGTTATGTAGAAAACTGGAATAGAGGGCCAGGTGTGGTAGCACATGCCTATAATCCTAGCAGTTTGGGAGGCTGAGGCAGGAATATTGCAAGTTCAAAGCAGCCTCAGCAACTTAGATCCTTAGCAACTTAGTGAGACCCTATCTGAAAATAAAAATTAAAAATGACTGGGGATGTGGTTCAGTGGTAAGACACCCCTGAATTCAATCCCTGGCAGCAATAAAAAGAAAAGAAAGAAACTGGAATAGAGGGGACATGGTATCAGGACAAGGAGGCTATTGCACAGCTGAAGTAAAAGGAAATTGTTAGATGGTATCGGTTTGTAATATTGTTGGTAAAAGTCATGATATGATGTATGTGACTAGTAGACCTACAGCCTAAAGTGCTACTGAAAGGAGTCTTCATGAATGGTGACACCAACTTTCTCCACAGAGTGAAGGAAGTTATTTTAGGTCATCTCTCAATGTGGGGCACAGCAGGTCTAAAAGCCCAGAATATAAAAGTGAATGGTGAGGAGAAGATTGAAGAGGTGTGGATATGGCTGGAGATAGATGTATAGTGAGGAGTAGTGGAAAATAATGTCTTGTACTTCTGTGGGAAAACAAGTGTTTGAATCTGGAATTGGACTTATTTTATTCTTTCTGGTTATTACTGGCTCTAGATACAATGTCATACAGCAGGTTGCTAGAGCTTATTCAGTTTGGTGGACTGAAACTTTAACCCCTGTTAATTGATAACTATTTTCCCTGCCAAGCCCCCCAGGTAGCTACCATTCCACTCTCTGGGTCAATGAGATTAAGAACTTTAGATATATCATATAGGTATTTGACTTTCTGTGACTGGCTTATTTCACGTAGCATAATATCCTTAAAAGTCATCCATTTATTACATTTTGCAGAATTTGCTTCTTTTATAATCCTGTTATTTCCTTGCATGCATCTAACACATTTGTATCCATTCATCTGGTGATAGACATTTATATTATTTCCACATCTCAGTTATTAAGAATAGTGCTGCATAGAACATAGGAGGGGTAGGATTGCTTTGAAATTCTGATTTCAATTTGAATAGACACCCAGAAGTGCAACTTCTGGGTCATTTAGTAGTTCTATTTTGTACTTTTTGGTGAACTTCCGTTCTGTTTTCCATAGCAGCTACACCATTTGGCATTTTTCCCCATCCTCATCAACACCTGTTGCCTTTTGTTTGTCTTGGCTTGGGTTTTATGATATACTCTTGACAAGAGCATGATGATGTTACATGTTAGTTTTGATGTAAATTTCCAGATAAATTCTGAGCATTTTTTGCAATCTGTTATTCTGTTTTATATTGTTTTTGGAGAAATGTCTGTTAAATTCCTTAGACAATTTTAATTAGATTGTTGGGTTTTGCTTGTTTTTTTGCTATTGAGTTGTAATCATTTCTGGACTTCTAAGTGCAACAGGGGAAAATTCTATGAGTGACATAAAAAAGAACCAATACAGTCTTAGTGTGGAGTCTTGTCAACATATCAATTTGCATTCTTTATATTGTGGTTTTACTTAGTAAAACGATTTTTATATGCACTTAAAGTTAATTAATATAAGCTGGGATTGGCAAATTTTTTCTCTAGTAGGCCCAATGGTAATATTTTTGGCTTCATGGGCCAGCACTCTCTTGTCATAAAGACTCAACTCTGCCTTTGTAATGCAAAACCAGTTAGAAAGGATACATCAATAAATGAGAATTTCTGTGTCCCAGTGATATTTCATTCACAACAAGAGGAAGTAGGCATGATTTGACTGGGAGGCCATACTTCCCTGCCCTGCAATAGGCAGTGTTGTGATTAGACCCTATTTTATTTGAGTGTAATAGGCCTCAAGAGGAGCAGTGGGAGCTTTCCCCTGGAAAGAACTGAGGTTTGTTGCTGTCATTAGCACCATTCTTATAACGTTCCCTCTTTGCTAAAACTTAACAGCTATTTTCACTGAATTTGAGAGCTCTGGTTTGTGGGATCTAATTTGCCTTTATAGAGATTTTTGTCTTATTTCCTCTGCTTCTTAACTTCTTTAAAGTAGTCTACAAACTTGTTCCTGTTAATCAATTACTAGAGAGGGAGAGGTTATTAAGGTATTTTTTTTTAAATTCATGTCCTCAGGCATTTCATAAACTGTAGCTTAAATTATATGCTTTAAAAAATTGTGTAGTCTCTAGGTATTGATTTCAATTTAACAAGAATGTGTTGCATTGACTGAAATATCTGGTGGCCACACAGAGACATATATCCAAAATAAGCCTTGTGGCTAGTGATTATTTATGTTAATATATCTAGGAATCATTCCAAAGAGAAGCTCTCTGGAAAATTTTGTCTCTTGGTCTATTTAGTGGTAAACTGACTTGTTTTTTTCTTCAGACCTACACCTTTCCTGACCCTTTGGCCAATTATAAGCTGATTAGTATGATGTTTAGAAAGCATTGATGTGATGCACTGACTTAAGTGTCATAGTTGGGAAGCAGAGGTGTTTGGAGTAACTCCAATCCGCGTATCTACAGCACATTTCTTTTAATTAGTTTTCATCTCTAGAGGCTGAGTTTAGAGTAATTTAGCAACACATACTTGTTGTCTTAATTGACAGTTATGTACTGGAAAAGAGGTTAGAATAAATTTAAGGAAGCAATAGCTATTTATAGAGTGCATATGGGACAAATATCTTTTCAGCCATATATGATTTGACTTTTTAATGAAATTGTTTTCCAATTTGATATTGAAGGATTTTTTTCTACTAATGTCTTTGAATTTTTAATGGGATATGAAGTAACCCAATATTAAATTGTAAATTTTCCTTCAAAGAGTTGTGACCACCTGTCAGAAGTGTGAGAAAAAAGTGGCTTCTTGGTCTTCTAGTAGTTTTTAGGGTAAACATGAAGCACAGGGGCACAAGATCACATTTCATGCAATGGAAAGAGCACTGGACTGAGGAGTCAGTTTGTGCTCTGATTTCACCCTCGGCACTTCAGCAGTTAGGTTGATGAAATGAAAAGCTGTTTTTCTTTGGATTGGTTGCCAAGCCTCTCTTGGCTGTCTTCAGTCTGTCTCTCCATCTCTCTGTTGATACCAAGTTGGATAACGCCATGTATCTCATGAGATAACTACAACCCAAGTTGATTTCTTGTTCACAGCATGTACCAATCTGGGGTTAGAAGGGATCTCTGCTCTTTAGACACCACTTAGAGACCAGGTTGATGAAGCAGAAGCCATTGCTATGAAAGGCAGAGAACTGGAAGCATTTGTAGACATACTAAGTGACTACACAGATAATAATTTCTAAGAATCTTTTCATCTATAAAATCCTATGAGATTTTGTGAGAAAGCAAAGCTTCCCTTCAGATTTCTGCTTCAGAAAGTTAAGCATTTCCCTATGTATTATGATAATGTATGTTTTAGTTTGCTTTTGTCTGTCTTGCTTTTTAGTACTGCATAAACAGTGTTAGTACTAATCATTCAAGGCTACACCAATATGATAAAAACTATTTTTTTAAAGTTAAGGATCTTTTTCAAATGTCCCTTATATTTCCAAATTATAAAATTCATGAATGTATATAAATTTCTTTAGTCTCTACTATAATTCAGAATTTGGTGTCTGTGTTAACATTTCATATTATATATTCTTAGGATTTTCTAATAATTAAATATATCTTTTCAATTTTCTGGGCAAAGTCATTATTTTGTTTTCAAAGTCATTATTTTTAAGTTTGTTCATGTGCAGAAAATAATTATGGAGCTTCACATTTTATTCCTATTATATGGCCAGATGTTTCCATCATTCTATTAGAGTGTATATCACAGCTTTGCTCCAAGATAGAATATCTTTTTTATATTGTCTCTGATATTTATGATACCCTACAATAATGCTTTGACATAAGCAGAATATTAGATAAGTTTACCAGAAATGACTTTTTGTTATTCATATATATATACATATATATGTATATATATGTGGTTTTTTCATTATGAGAATTGCTTTCCATAATTCCAGTTTGGCATACCTTATTTACATTCTCCCTACCCTTGAACTCTCTCAAAGCCTTTCATTGAAGTGGATTTCTATCACTTCAGCATGTTACTGACTAGAAAGATTTGTTGTGCATTTGATTTTCAGAATTATTTCTAATATCCTGAAACATTAAAGCAGATACTAGGGTTCAATCCCTTTCTAGGGGCAGGGTCCATGTGTGTGGTTGTAGTTCTAGTTTTAAGGGAGGATGCATTTGTTCCCAATTTTTCTGTTAGTCAGCCCCACTCTAAAATGCCCTTGAACATTCCTGCTGACT
>PVKS010013166.1:0-32907 GCA_004027875.1 Aplodontia rufa | reverse complement strand
TGCATGGCTTTTATAAGCACAAAATATAGAAATAAAAAAATTTAATAATTTGTAATGTTGGGGATTTGATCATTATTCCATTTACTACAAATCAGAGGCTTTTTTTTTCTTTTTAAGATTTAGAACTAGGGGCTGGAGTGGTAGCTTAGTGGTTACAGCACTTGCCTGGCATGCACGGGTACACGAGTTCAAACCCCAGCACCACATACACAATGAAGTGTCAGAGGAACAAAAGTTACATGAAAACCTAAATAAAAATTGCTTCTCTCTCTCTCTTTCTCTCACCATCCCTCTTTCAAAAAAAAAAGAAAAGAAAAGAAAGAAAGAAAGAAAGAAAATAAAGAAAGAACTAAATAAAATAAACCTGAAATTTTAGGGGAAAAATGTTAGTTCTTTTTTTTTGTTTTGTTTTGTTTTTAGTGATAAGGACTTGAACCCTGGGCCTCATGCATATGATGCAAGCTGCACCTCCAGCCTGTCAATTCTTCTTTTAGCCATTAAAAAATAAATTTATAGATTTGTATTGTGATTCACAGAACAATAGTCACATTTTAGGAATGATACAGAAACATTGATATTTTTGATAAGCAAACTCATTGCCTTATTACTTGAAGATATGGTGACCCTACATTCAGGTTCACTGGGCCAGCCATGGCTCCTGAATGTTGTCCCAGTGTAATTACTAATAGCACAGTATTTCATTGTAAAAAATAGCCTCGTTTGAACAATAAATTTTACGGTTACTGTTTTCAAAGGACACCCAGCCTTGACTTTAAGTAAAGAAAAATATATATGTTCCCTAACAATTTCAAAATACTCAAATAGCCAGGAGAACACAGATAAAAACAAAATAAAGTTTACACTTAACAATTTTTCCATTTATATCCAGATATGCAAAAATACTAGAATCTCTTGCAGGTAAATGGTATATAGTGTAAGAGAAAAATTATATCTAACACAAATTATACCCTTCATTTTTATTTCATTCAACATTTAATATTAGTGTATGACAATTTTCTTAGTGCATTGTTAATTAAAACACACAAACATAGCACATGCCACCCTGTGTTTTAAAATGATCTATTATTATATTAGTTAAAAATATAACCAGGTGACTCTTAGATCCACTTTTCAAAATGCCACCATTCCTCAGATTTTAAACCCAAATCTTGCAATTATAAAAGAAACAAGCAATGTTGCACATTAGCCAAAATCAGATTATGCACTTTAAAACTGGAGATTCTGTAGGACACACTCATAATATTTTACACTCATAAACCAGTTTGAAGTCTGAAACACAATTTCATTTATTTTTATATTGCAAGTTTATAGCATTGCAGAAGTGTCCATCTGTTCAGATGAGATTGCTTCAAATTGTGAGTGGTCAGAAAGACTTAGATGATAAAGGTCAAAGGAGTCTCTTGACCCTATGATACTTGCCAAAGCAATTGGAGCATCAGGGCTGATATATAGTTAGATACAGTTTGCTAAAGCAACCTCTACTTTAATTGGTAATGATAGCAAGAATATACAGTAAAGTCATTGCTGAAAGAAAACAAAAAGTATCCAATATAGTAATTTATTACCAGTTAGTGGGTTTCACGCACTAGGTTGTTTTACCCCTGCAGTGGTGAGAGAAAGCAAAAAGGTACTCTAACACTTAGCTGAAAATGGATGCCCTGCTGATACCCGGGATGTGTGGGGGCCCCATGATTGCCCGTGCCATTAGCTTGGTAATGTTGTCTCTATTGTAAACTCAGCTCCCCGTGTTCTTCCTGTGCATCAGCTGCAGATTGAAGGCTTTCTCCTTTGTCTTCTATTTGCCCTGCCAATCATGCTGCTCTCCACCTGACCAGATGGAGGAAGACAGCTTTACTGCCAACAACTATCTCCAGCAACCTAGGGCTAGAAGAATCTAAAAATGAATGGCTGGCACTTTCAATTGCACCTTATTGTTTGATTTATACATTGATGGGATATTTGTTCATTCCTCTTCATCCACAGTGGTTTCCAGATTTTTCATGTCTTTGTAAGATACATACCTTTTGTAACTGTCATATCCTGACCTGCTATGGTTTCCTGAGAAATTAAGTCATTTATTACGAATGCTAAAGTGTATTTGATGCAGTATAGGCAAGGCCCTTTGTAGATCTTTTTCATTTGGTTAATCAATAAAAAAAATCCTTTTAAAAATATTTACTGGTTTCTGTCAATGAAGATAAAATTCCCATGGAGAAATATAAATGAACTCTTTTGAACATCTAGATTTTTTTTTCTACAAAAATATCTTAAGATAAACTATACAGCAACAAGAAAAGATAGACTAAAGAGACTTTCCTAATTGCAAGCACAGTCATGGTAAAATCAATCTTATTTCACATTCACAATGGCATAGGAAAGATACAGTTTGTGTTTTAAAATAGCCCCACCATTATAAAACAAGTATAAATACGTAGTGGGTAAATACTCTTAATAAATATTTGTGTTTATTTCAAGGATCTCTTTATTTCCTGTCTGGTGGATACTCTGTTTCCCTCAAATCATGATAGAAATTTATTCCTAAATAATTACATAGAAAACACATTGATTGGCATTTAGGGTTAAACACAAAACTTAAGTTTGATTGTAATTTTACAATTGAAGGCCCCACTAGTATATAAAAGGTTTGTTGGTATGTATATTTTTAATGGATAAAATAGTCTCTCATACATTTAGTTTCCTTTTATAAAATTAAATCATATGATATTGTGATTCTCCATGGAAATATCTTTTCAATTAAATTTAGGCATTTTAGGTTAGACCAGGGAAATCAGTGAATTGTTAAAAAGGATGTTGTTGTTTCTTTTCCACACAAATACATGTTTCATCTTTCAACTTAAGCAGACAGTATATAATATTATTCTGAGACTAGACCTATATATATAGAAGCTAGAAAGGACCCAGACCCAATTCAGCCTTCCCTCCAGCAGCTGCTTTCAGATGGGCTAGGTTCTTGGTTTGATGGAAAGCATGTCCCAGACAGCTGCCATCTATTTTAGAAACTATAGAGCATTGGGCTTCAAAACACCCAGGGGCTAGACACTGTTGTGCATACCTATAACCCCAGCTTCTTCGGAGGCTGAGGCAGGAGGACGGTAATTTTGAGGCCAGCCTGGGAAACTTGGACCCTGTTTCTAAATAGAGAACCCTGGGTTCAGTCTCTAGTACCAGGGAAAACAAAAGCAAAAACAAATAGAGACTTGAGCTTTGTAGTCGAGAATGGAGCTTCATCATCTTTTTGAGGACAGATAGCAGATATTTCAGAAGGAAAAACCAAACAAACCTCTTATAACCTGCTTGTGCGATGTGAGAGATTGACTTGCTTAAAGTTTTCTATTTAATAAGCGGTCTTTATAGTTATATCAAGTAATTAACTTGTTAATTAATTTGCTACCAGGATGTAGACCAAGTACTCATTATGCCACAAATGATCCAATCTCATAAACCAAGGAATTGTAAAGTCAGAATCTGTATCAATTCTCTTTTTTTTTAGACGAAATAATTCCAAAATGAAAATCGTGGGAACGTGTTTTAGCATTGGATAAATGTGACATCACATTTAATAAGAACTCATCCACTTTTCTTCCTAACTTGTGTTTTCTGCTTTAGATTCTGGGAAAGCACAAGGAAGCAGGCAAAGGAGTAACTTGTTCATCAGGAGCAAGTACCTTGTTAGGAAACTGACTAGTCTTAGGAAAGGGTGGAGAAGAGGTGAACCGATATGGGACTCCACATCAGCTAATGGAGGTAGCAGAGTTCCCAGAATAAGTTGAATCCCCGTGGTAAGCAGCCTTCAGAGAGAAGAAGGTTAGGTAGGTAAAATAGCATTTAAGTTGTACTTTCCATGAAATTTTTATGTGGTTATGTGTATTAAATCAGTTAATGCCTTGATGTATTTGAGGGGGGAAAAATAAAAGCATTTTCTTTTCCTGGATATCATGTCAGTAATACATACAGTAACTTGACTTTTCAGGTACGGTTTATGTTGTAATTTAAGACTTTCCAAAATACAGTGTTGCAGTATTGGTTTTCGTGTATCACTAATGGATCAAGACTGAATTTTAGGAAGTGAGTGCTTGACAGTACAGAGAGGATCCTGACATTTATGGATGGTAAAGAACCTCTCACTCTTCAAACCACAGTCCTGTACTAGCCTCTGTTATTGTGATGCTGTTGATATGCTGCTTTCTAGATAATAAAGTCAAAAACATGTGTACGTTTTTGTGTGCATGCATATGAATTTATTTTTTACATAGAAATGAGATAATTTTACATAGAAATGAGAAATATTAGATGCTGATCAACAAATTGCTTCAAATCAAATATTTGGCTGACCTTCTTCTATACCAGTACATGGTACATACAGAAATACCTGGTTAGATTTTTAACCATGCCTTAAATAAATATTCTTTTCCTTTCCTCTTTTGGAAAATCTTGATGGGAGTAGCTACTTGGATTGTATGATAATGTGCAGTATTTACTACTTTATGCTATTAAAATGGGCCCAGTATTTTTTCATTTACCTAATACTATTGCATATATTAATGTCAAATCGTAGGAAATAAAGAAGGGTGGTTACTTATGTGAATGGACCTAGAAGAACCATTCTAACTTATCCAATCAATATTAAGAAAATATGTGGATCAAATGACTTTTTTAGAGAAGCAATAATACCAATTAAAATTATAACAATACACCATCCCTACTATTATTTAGTTTTTTCCCCCCTGGAAATGTTAGCAAATGCCAAAACATAAGAAAAGGAAAGAAAAGAAGAAAAAGGAAAAGAATGAAATAAATTACCTTTATTCAAATGAAATAATAGTGGACACTGCATAAGAAATTAATACAGGAAACTTTATAAAACGAAAAAGCAAGTAAGTTGGTAAAAATTAAAAACTTATACAAATGATACCAATTAGAAAATACATTGTAATTAAATTTCCATTCTTAATAACAGTAACAAATAAAAATGGAATAGATTTGATGAGGCTTAACAAGACCCATACAAAACCATGTTTAAAAGACTATTAAAAGACATATTTTTTATTTAATAAAATGATGTAGTTGCAGAAGTAAAGCCCAATGTTTTAAACATTTTCATATTCACAAATCCTTGCATTTAATAACAATAAATGTTAAAATGGCATAGGTGGGTTTCTGGGACTTGATGAGTTGATTACAAATTTCTTCTAGAAAGATACATATACAAATGAGGTAAGACAAATTAGAAAATAGAGGAATGGTGGGGAGGAGGCTTTCTTCTCAGATGCCAAACATTATCTGTCTGTCTGTTTATCTATCCAGCCCCCGCATGCACACATATAACAGAGCAGTCGAGTTCAAGAACAGTTAACTAAACACACGGAAAAGGAAAAGAAGGACAGTCCAGGAATGAGTATGCACATAAATCAAAACTTGTTCTTTGGATGAGATAACATTTGAAGTCATAAATAAAAGCAAGTAAGTGGCTTTTGTATAATCAATTGCCATTTGTATAAAATATAAAATCATAACCTTACCTTTCACAAGAATAAACTTCTGATGCATTAGAAGTTTTAAATATAGAAAGATTAATTACTAGAAGAAAGTATTTGATAACGTTTTTAGTAACTGGCTTGTAAAGTACTTAAAAAGAAATGCATTTAAAAAGATTATTTTTGCTACTTAAATTATTAAAAATGTATATAAAACCTATAATACAATTTAAAATTCTAATGGCTTGAAAAAATTTGTAATATATTTGTTAGAAGATGAATATCTATATTTATAAAGGGCTCTTAAAGGTTGATAACAAAATGAAATAATGAAATAGAAAATAGGGTAAAGAGTCACACTTAAATCATAGAAAAACAGGAATAGTTTTTAAGTATTTCTCACTAAAACCCAGCAGTGAAAATGTCCTATTATTAGATTAATGACTGTTAAAGAAGTGCTAAGTTCTTCAGGCAAAACGGTGACCTCTACACCTGAGTGTTTGCTGACGTGTTTTGAAACAACCTTGCTAGCGCATAGTCTAACATTTTATCCAGCACCTTAGAGTTACATGTCTTTTCACCCTGAAATTGTACTTCAGAGAATTTAAAAAGATTGTAAACTGTGAAGAAATATCTTAAAGAAAATGTTTGTCCTTTTCCAAATTTCGCTAAATTCTCTATCATTAAGTCAGATTATGAGGAGATATATTCCATAGTCAGGGCCCTGTCATCCAAGTACCCCAGGACCCAAGAGTGGGACTTCCTAACTGAAGCTCTGGGTGACAGGAACCTACAGGTGGCACGGTAATCTGTTACAGAACAGGTTGTCTTCCAACTGAACTGTAATTAGGTGCTTAAACGGGCTAGTGTTAGGACACATTTATTTTTCACTTAGGTGACAGTTTCTTAAGTGAATTCCTCTGGTCATACAGAGGTTAGAGATGGGCTAATGGACCTCTATAAGACTAATGCCTAATAGCTGAATTTCAAGTTATAATAAACAAAATCATAATCATGATAAAAATAAAATGTGCCGGAATTTATTTGTTATTTCTTATAAACACCTGGGATGACAGCTTCAGCCATTATCTTGACAGGGAAGAATGTCATGAAATGAGTATGTTTGCCTCCAGTGGTTACACGATTCAAGCATACCTGGCCCTGGTAGGCTCAGTGACTTCTGTGAAGGACCTCATGTTTTGTAAACTGGTAGGGAGTTTGATTCCTTTACTTCATAGAGATTAGGATGGGTGAAGAACAATAATGCTTCTGCATATGTTGATGACAAAAGGTGAAGTTTGGGAAAAAAGATAAAACTATTTTGGCCCCAGGAAGGCAAGATTACCACTGGAAGGGGGGATTAGAAAAGATTTATGGAGGGAGGTCTCTTGGGGGAAATGAGTTATCTTAAGAGTAGAATTCCTACAGATGGATGTTTAGGGCATGATCAGCATGAGAAGCGGCATGGAGGCAGAGAAGTCAGAAAGGCCCTAAGGCCAAGTCAAACTATTAATAGCAGAAGAATTGGGCAGAGCGTGAAATACAGGCTGCAATTAGGACAGGAGGCTGGAGAAGGATTCGACTGAGATGAACGAGGCTGCAAGCTGTCTGCTCCAGGGACCATGTCTCTTGTTTAACCCTGAATCTTCCACATATGGAAAGGCACCCAGCGCAGAGGAGGCGCTGAGTAAATATTTGATGCACAGCTGAATGCATGAGTGATGAGTGAAACGTAAAGAAGAGGACATGATGTAAAGCATTGAAGAAAGAGAGGATGAGGAGTAGAGAAGAGAGGAGAAGGAAAAGATGATACGTGGATAGAAGTGTGGTGGACTGGGAGGAAGTTGCAGCTATTTCAAGAAGCAGAGATGTTGAGGATAGTGTAGACTTTCTTAGAAGCTTGGTGTCATAGTAACCTTGTTTTAATAAGCATTCCTTACAGCACATGTAACACTTTATTGATGTTTTAAAGTTAGAAGTTTTTCTGAGTCCTTAATCCATTTCTCTGTAATCTGGTGAAAAGTCAGCATGTGCCAAGACAGAATGTAAGAGCAAGTATAAAATCCTGTTTGTAAATCCAGAAGGATATTTTATTTGTGAAAGTACCAATGACTAAATGACACTTTGCCTGACTTCTCGGATCAGCACAACTATTTAGTTCCCACCTCCTTTTTTATTTCCAGTTAAAATGGCATTACAGCAACACCAGATAGGCTGGGAAGGTGACAAACTTGAATCTCTTCAAATGGGATCTGTTTACTGGAGTCCAGGTGTCTCTCCCTCTGGCTCAGGGAGGTTGGTGGAAGGGAAGAAATGAAATAACATTCCACCTCAAAGATTGCCACCCTCAGCCACTCCTCAGGTGGCCTGGTAGAATACAGGAAAGCCCAGCTTCCCTGCCTGCAGAGGCAGAGCATCCCCTCTGCCAACCCTGGCTTAGGCTGCTGCGTGGGACCAGAAGGTCAGGGCTTGTCTTCCTCGACACCAATCTCGCAAGGATAGCAGAGTGCAAGCACCACGCACCGCCTTGCCCCACCACCTCTGCCACCTGCCACCTGGTGATGTGCAAGCTCAGCTACTCAGTCCTCCTGAAACCAGCTCAGGTGGAGAGAGAGGGACAGTGAGAGAGAGAGAGAGAAAGAGAGAATCAATTTAATTTCATTTTTCATGTGGCTTTCTTTGCTTCTACACTTCATTGTGTACGTGATGCTGGGGTTGGAAACCCCATCCTTGCTCATGCCAGACAAGTGCTGTAAATGCTAAGCTGCTGCTCCAGCAACCGTAGCATAGATTTTTATCTAGATAAATGCATATTTCAGGTTTTATTTTTTGTTTTCTATCTTACTATTAGATTTGTTATGTTTTAGAATTTTGATTTGTAAGCTCATTTCCTGGATGAATTATTTTTCTGTTTTATTCTTTAGTTTTTGATGTATTTTACTGTTCTTTCTCTACTTCTCTGCTCAGATAATATTCCCTGTTAAATTCATTGTTGTCTTCCTGCCTTTCCTAGGGCCTTAGTCTACAAAAAGTTAGGACTGCACTGATAGTAGATGTGTATTTCTCTAATCAGTGAACTAGCCTGTAGGTTGATTCAGTTATAAGTTACACTAAGATTTTTCCAGGTTTTCCATCTCCTTCTGCCTGACATTTAATCTCAGGAATTGAACCCTAAAGCCTAACAAAATTTTTATAAACCCATTGCTAAATAGGTCTGTGATTTTAACTCTTTTTATCATTATATACTTCTGTTCTATTTTTGGTCCTCAGAGATATTATTTTAGTTTTCATCCAGATAAACCCTTTTATTTATTTTTTTACTTTAAATTTAATGTATTACTCTTAAGAATTTGAAAGAGATTTTTTCCAAACTTTGACATCTAGAAATTAATCATGTTTGTCAGTTTTCCATCACTGTGACAAAATACCTGAGAAAAACATCTTACAGGAGATAAGGTTTATATTGGCTCAAGGTTTCAGAGGTTTCGTGGTTGCTAGGTTGGTTGCTCTTGGTCCTGTGAGAAGATACGGCATTGCAGCAGAAGCATGTGGTGGAGGAAAACTGCTTATCACATGGTCATCAGGAAGCAAAGAGAGAGATGGAGGGAGGGAGAGGCTGGGGTTCCAATGTGCCTTTCAAAACCTACCTCCGGTGATCTAACTTCCTTCCATTAGGCTGTACTTCATAAAGGTTCCTCCATCTCCTGATTGTGCCACAGACAGCAGCTAAGACTTTAGCCCATGCCTTTTGGAGGAATTTCATATCCAAACCATAATATTCTGCTCATGGCTCCCAAAGCCTCATGTCCATCACATAATACAAAATACATTCAGTCCATTTCCAGGAATCCCCCAAATCTCAACATTTCTAACATTACTCCAAAGCCCAAGTTTCAAAGTCTCCTCTGAATATCATGGGAAATTCGCAGTTGTGAGCACCTGTAAAATAAAAAGGAAAAGTTACATAATTCCAAGACATAATGGCACAGGGTAAACCACCCTATTCCAAAACGGAAGAATAGGCAGATGGAAAGGAAGGGGTAGTCAAAGCTGACTGAAATCCAGTGGGGCAAACATTAAATCCTGCAACTCTACATCCAGCATCCAGGGCGCAGGTTGGAGTGATGTGAACTCCAAAGGGCTTGTGCAGCCCCACCCCGGTAGTCTTGCTAGAAGCCATCCGCATGGCTACTCTCTGGGGCTGGCTCTACTCACTGTATCTCTAACATCCTGGGGTCTCCTTGCAGTTTCTGTTGTACTCATAGGGTCACACATTGGCCCCCTCAGGTGTTGCTTGTAGGGACTCTTTCCTTGCCACATACTGTCTGGCCACCCAGGCTTTCTCTAAAATCTTAGTGGAGCCTCTATAGCTCTTACACTGTGCATGCCTGAAAAACCAGCACCACCTGCTTGACACCAAGGTCTGCAGCATGTGGAAGCTGTAGCCAGGACCATCAGTGGCTTCGAGTGCCTGGGCATTGAACCCAGGGAAGGCTTCTGGCCCTGTGCTAGCAGGGAGCTATTCAGGAGCTCTCCTCTCAAAGCAAAGTTTTCACACCCTTCAACCTGCAGTGTTCAGGTTTCAGCCAGAGTGCAGTACTCCCTGAAAAATTTCTCCACTAGATTAATTAGTCCATCTCCTTTAAACTCAATCTCTTACAAAGTCTTAGGACATGAACAAAATGTAGGTAAGTTTTGTTTTGTTTTGTTTTCTTTGCCAGAATGTAGTATGAATGTTCTCTAGTGTACTTGCCAACAGAGTCTTTATGTCCATTTGAAGCATGAGCTGGGCCTTTATTTGCTACATTCCTATCAGCATTCTAATCTTCTACTGTCCCAGCAGAATTGCCCATCAAAATCTGCTTACAGCATTCTGTGCTTTCTCTAGCCTAATTCTACAAACTTTTCCAAACTCATCCCAAAACACAATTCCAAAGGCTTCCGAAAACATTGTCAGGTCATAGCAACGACTTACTTCTCAGTACCAATTTTCAGTGTTAGTCAGCTTTTGGTTGCTGTGACAAAATACCTGAGATAATCAAGTTATAAGGAGGAAAGGTTTATTTTGGCTCATGGTTTCAGAGATTTTAATCCATGGTAGCTGGGCCCCATCATTGTGGGCCTGTGCCAAAGCAAAACATGGTAGAGCAGAGCTGCTTACTTCATAGCCAGGAGCCAAGAGAGGGCTCCCTTTTACAACAAAGCCCCTCCCTGATGAACCATGGAGCCACACGGATCCATAGATGAATTAGTCCATTCATAAGGTTAGAACCCTTAGGATCCAGTCACTTCCCCAAGGCCCCACCTGTGAACACTTCTTCAACACAAGAGCCTTTGGGGGACAATTGAGACATGAACCTTAACATCACCTGCTCCTTTCAGAACTTCTAGGATTTGTTCATTTGTCATAATACAAAAGTAGCTATTTGAAATTTTTCACAAAATTGATATAGACCATTATTGCAATTTCTTTTTTCTTTATCTAGGCATCATATTATCCACTGTTTCATGGTATAAGTGTTGAAGATAGTTTCTTATTAGTTAGGTTATAAGTTCATCTACAATGTAGACTTGCTCCTCAAGAAATGTTCTAATTCTAGATAGTCTGTCATCTTGTCTATGAAACTTATGCTGTAGACTACTCATCCAATAGTTTCTCAGTAATAGTGTTCAATACGTGAATGGCATGTGATTTTTTTAAATCATCTCTGCTATTCACCATTACAAAACCTTACACTGCTATAAATATTTTGATGGCAACACTGTCCCTGGAATATGTATAAATACTTTAGAATTCCTTCTATTCTATTTTTTCATAAATTATATTTAATACACACCAGTGGAGACTAAGGGTTTTCATTATTTAAAGAACAGAAAAAAATTTCAAAATTTGTAGAATAACTAGAGTTTAGAATCCTTGTAGTGTTTCTACAGTTATCTAGCAATTGTAAGAATGACTCATTTTTGGGGGTGTTCCCAATCACCAAAATTTGTATTCTTAGAAACTAAATTTTACAGACTACTCTAATTTTGCAGAGTACCATAGTCTTAGAACTGAATTTTACAGAGTTCCCTAATTCTTTATCTAGTTTTGTTAAAATGTATGGTTTTATTAAACTATATAACCAAATGGTAAGCTTGGCTGAAACAAGAAGATGGAGAGCAAAAAGGGTTGAGATTACCAGGAAGTACATGTCAGATACTATGAGTAGAAAGCAGAAGGTAGAAAGTGGTCCTTCTCAGTGGTCAGAGGAAGAGCAAGGTTAATCTGTGAGTTAGCAGAGTTGAGATCTGTCAAGGGGCCCAAAAATTAATTTTATTTTAAACTTAAAAATCAGAATTATAATAATATAGTTTATTTTGTTTGATGGAATTTAGATTGTAATTGCAATTATGCACTTTTTAAATAACTGTAGAATAAATATCAACTGATTTTGTATTTTTTTCTAATCCTTCAAAGTGAATAATAGTTCTTTTAAAAAAAGAATTTGAAGGTTAGTCAAGCTTTCCAGACATCTCATACTCTTTATCTAGCCTCCTAGGACAGAGGCCAAACTCTGGGGGTTCCAATAAATCAGATCTGGCTACTTGTCCCAGAAAGTAAACGGAAAAGGTAAAGGTGAGAAGCAGGAGAGTATTTTATTCAATATAGGGAGGAATATCAGGAAGACAAGGTGGGTGGTCAGATATCCTCAGCCCTATCTTCCTGGGCACAGATTGAGCTTCAGGTTTGAATAGGAGAAGGAACAAAAGTGGGGGTGCAGGAAGTATGCATGGTCCCCAATCTTGCTCACACTGTGGTCTGGTTGATAATTATCTCAGGGTTGGTCAGGACAGCCTTGGCTTAGATAAGAAAATTGCTGTGGCCTGGGGGTAGTTTCGCTCCTGTCACACGATGTTTATCCATCAGACCTGTTGTTCCTGGAATCCAAGGTGACTACAGGAAAGAATGACTCAGAGCAAAGGACAGACTCGAGAAAAATGCAGGCGGAGATGCCAAGCTTTTCTCCTGCTTTTAGGTGCACATTAGACACCTACAGGTATTTATTTGCAGGCCCAAGTAAAGATTAGTGCTTTTAGCAAAAGCAGCCTCTAAATCTTTGTTACATTTATATCCAAATGCTTTCATTTGACACATCTGGGCTAGTATTCTCAAGTTGCCTCCTGGTCTCCTCTGCTGCATCTTTACTTGGGAGTGGCATTGGGTATGTATGTCTTCAGTAATTTTTCCATCGATGCTGTGCATTTACTGAGGCCCTGCATGTGTAGCTGGATTCGCTATCTACTTTGTAACTGACTTACATCATCTGATAACCAGTCAGAGCCCCACTAATGGAGAGGGTTGAGCTTTGTGGTTTAAGAGGAGAGTTTGGGTACTAACTTTATAAGTAATCAGTTCATTAGTGAATATTCATGTAATGATGACATTTTCTTCTTTATATAGCTTAATGAATATGGCATCTCATAAAATGATGCTTCGTCATGAGGACACTTGTATGTCTCAGAAACACAAAAGGCAAACATTATTCTGTTCTTACAAAATTTAATAGTGACCAGTGTCCTCTGTAGAATAATTGGGGAAAAAAATCCTCAAACTTGAGAATCCTGGCGTGGCTATTTTCCAAATGGTCTCTTTGAACAAATCATTTCACTTCTGCCACTCACTTCCCCTAATTTCAAGGAGGAATCATATTAGACTATTTCTGAATTCTTTATTCTCTAAGGTAACTAAAAAATTGAAAATGTTTTAGCAGGTATTTAAATATTTGTATTAAATATCATTGCAAAAACCTCACAAGAATGAGATGAGGGTAATTTTCAGTATCGGTTTTACCCAATGTATTTTATGATTGTGGCAGGTTGGGCAGGTCATATCCTTTTATAACAAGCTCAGAGGGGGTCCAATATGTTCTGAGAGAGAAGTTTCATCAGAACATGTTGTTAGAAAGTGTATTTCAATCTTCAAAGGCAGGGAGTAAATCCAGTCCTGTTAAACATTTTTTCCTGTCTTTCTGAATCAGGTAGGAAGAGAAGAGGCAGAAATGAAACGTAGTGGGATGAAGGAAAAAGAAAATAAACAGTGAAGTTAGAAATATTACAATGTGTGTGTGTGTGTGTGTGTGTGTGTGTGTGTGCGCATCTCTGTGTATATGGCGGGCAGGGGGTTAGATTTGTACCTTCATGCCTATTACATTTTTCCTCCTAGCTTTTAGGTCTTTTATATTTCCTTTTTATATATGTTTTGGGTTGTTTTGGGGTTTGAATTTGTGTCTTCAGTTTTACCTGTCATTTATTCCAGGTATTTGTGGGGAGTAGAGGAATGAATTCTGCCCACTGGCCATCTGGGATTCTACTTGCAGACTTTCTGACTCAATAACTTTTCCTATAGTCTGTGTACTTCAGACAAAGAACCCAGCCCTGTGTGCAGTCCTCCTACTCCCCACCTGCTGTTCATAGCATTCACATGTAGATGCATCAGCATTATTTCACTGGGAGCCCCTCTAAAGTTCAGCGGTTAGAGTGAATTGCTCTTTAGCAAGCTGCCCTCTTGCTGTCCTGGTTGTGAACATGTCTCCTCTCCTGCTAAACCTGCGACTTAAGAGAATGGCACTGAAAGTGGTGTTTTGTTGGGGGAAATACACACCTCCATTTATGCAAAGCCGGGAATTCACATGGTGGGGAATGATCTGCAGGCAATCGCAGCATGCTACAAGCAACATGTGAACTAGCAGCTTAAAATTTCTATTTAGTCTTCACATTTATGTAGTAGCCTAGAAAATGATTGAATGAACTACTTCTTGCATTTCATTACTGTTCCTAAACTTTTTTTTATTTAGCCAGATTGGTGAATGTGTATAGAACACTTTTGTTAGAATGATGTTTTAGAAATGCTTTCTCATTCTGAAATTGATATATTTATATATATATTATCACAACATCACTCAGTAATAATTTAACATGCTACATTTTTATTTATTTATTTTTTGAGGTACTGGGTATTGAACCTAGAGACACTCTATCACTGAGCTACAACCCTAGTCCTATTTTTATTTTGAGATAGTGTCTTGCTAAGTTGCTTAGGGCCTCACTAAGTTGCTAAGGCTGGCCTGAAACTTGGGATTGTCCTCCCGAGTGACTGAGTAGCTGGTATTATAGGTGTGTGCCTCCATACCCAGCTTAGCATGCTACTTTTAAAAGAATTTTGGTCTGAGAAATATAATGCATATAGATAGTTAAATAAAGATTTTTACAGCCTTTATTAAACATTACCGAATATTGTGCATGTCCAATCTGTAACATATAGGAATTACTATTATAGACATTTATTGTTATATTTCTATAATGCTTATGTATAAAATATTGGTATTTATGCTTTCAAAGTGTTTTAGTAACAAGACTTTAAATATACACTTTCTAAAATTTCAAAAAGTGAGTATAGACTAGAATTATATTAAAACATAACAATAGTTTGTACTTACAATCTAATGCTCTTATTTCCAAACAAAAACCAACTTTATTGTATGTTAAATGAAATTGGAATAACATTTAGGATTTTAAAATAATGGGACAGAAATTTGGACTTTGATTTGCAGCAGTGCAGTGACCTATCGTGGCTATATGGAGAACAGGAAATGTGTCATGTTGCTAAATTCATTGCTATGATTTTGATTGCCCCAATAATTGGGGAGATCTTGATGCTATGGCCAGAAAAGATTCCAATCTGGGGGAGTTCAAGTACAGAGGAGGGTAGAACCCTGCCTTTAGCCCACTTGACTATCCAGTAATCCAGAAGAAGCTACTGCTGTCCTTTGTGAATAGGTGAATCCCTTCCTTAAATTTCACTTTAAATATCATAATTGCTCTTAGGAAAAATCTGAAACTCAACAGGGCTTATGAGGCTTTGTATAGCCTGGCTCCCATCTCTTAGGCAGGTCTAGCTCATTCTCTATCATTCTAGTGTTCTACTCTCCAGCCAGACTGGAGAATACTGTTCATGCTCTGTCTGTACTGACTTTCTCATCCTCCCTCCAGCCATCACTCCAGGGATCTTCTCATCCCCTCGCCTGGGACACTCTTGTCTCCCGCTTATCTGCAGTTCATTTTTCTTAGTTTGCAGATCTCAGTTTTGGTATTACTTCTGCTCAGTCTTCTTCCATCCTCCAGGCCAGATGCAGGGTGCCTGCTCCCCATCCTCATAGTTACCTTTCTATGCCTTTACCCTGCCCTCATCAAGCTGTGTACTTAGTCTTTAGCACGTGTCTTTCGCCACTGAGTGTACAGTATGAGCTACATCAGAAGAGGTGCTGAGTGAGCCTTGCTCCCTATTTTATGGATGGGACTCATACTACACGCTACCCAGCAGATAGTCAGCAAGGACCCCTTAATGGAGGCTGAGTTGTACAAAATCCAGGGATGGTTCCAAAGGATGGAGCTGGAAATGGCAACCTCCAAGGACACGAAGCAGTAGGTAGCATATAAATTGAAGAACATAGTGCTGAATATTGCCACAGTATTACACATTACATATTGCCACAATGAAACATATTGTCATAATATTTTTTAAAAAGGTTATAGTCATCTAGAGCCCATTAGAGTTCTAGTTGAAATGAACATGTGACATTCTGCTTTCTATTTATAAGTTTGCTAAAATTTTCGTTAAGAGATCAAAACCAGTATAGTATAAAAAATTTTAAACTTGTTTCCTTTTTGTTGAGACAAATAGCTTAAAAACTACCCCCCTCTAGGATATTTTATCTAAGAGATATATTTATTTGCTTTGTCTCTTGAGATACAAATAATTTACTAATTAATTTATGTGAGTTCATTATATGTCTAAAATAGTAGCCTTTGATTATTTGTCTTGTAAACTTTATTCTTAGGCTTTTGTTGATGTGCTTTTTTTTACTTAAAGAGAGAGGGACAGTGAGAGAGAGAGAGGAGAAACAGAATCAATTTTATTTAGTTTTTCATGTGGCTTTCGTTGCTCCCACACTGCATTGTGTACGTGGTGATGGGGCATTCAGATTTGTACCCTTGTACATGCCAGGCAAGTGCTGTAACTGCTGAGCCACCACCCCAGACATCTCCTCCCCCTTTTTTCCATTTATTTCACTTTTAGTAATAAATTTTTTTCTATCTCCTACATGATTGGACAGATATTTTGCTTTAAAATTAACAGTCACAATGGAAGAAACAATGGTTTATTTTTCTAATCAAGTGTTCAAGCTTCTGAATCTTAAGGCCTCAACAAATGTATCTTATTTTCTCTGAACAATAAGATTTTCTAATTTCATTATTCTTGGTGAACAACAATCTTGTTTCTTCGTTGGTTTCCATTGCCAAGGTCACGACAGATGGTTTAACGTGGGGCCTACTGCTGTTAGGGGATTCTATCAGATGAATCCGCATTTCCAGTTCAAGAGCTGTTGGCAGTCTTTCATTCAAAGTCCACCATCCATCAGGATTTCTCCATCGTGGTTGGCCAAGGAGTGGCTGCCAGGGCTTCATTCTGCTGAATATGATATTCCTGAAATCTCATGGATATTTGTGTCATTTTTAAATATTTCTGCAAGCAAAGCAATGTTCTGAACAGGTGATCTCTTCAGGCTTCACTTCTCTCATTGTGAAGTCTTTGACACAGTCCAGAAAGCAGGTTTCTGTGAGCTTTTTGTGGGTCCCAAGGAATCCCCTAAACTGTTTTTTTCTGATCAGATTCTGTTATTTGTGCAGCCATATTCTTTTGGTATGTTTAGTCACCTTTTCTGATGCATGAGCTTCCTTTCTGTTCTGGAAAAGCAGTTGTCCAGACTTTGCTTGAGCGTCTGTGTCCAGTGAAGCCTGCTTTCTTGCTTTATCACAGGCTCTCACATTTGACACTGGTATGGGACTGGGGGACTGCAATGCAGGTCGAGTCTGGGGGTGGAGGGCCGGGGTCAGGGCGGGCGCTGCGGGCGTTGGATCCAGACACCCCTTTTTTAAAGGTACATGTTATGATAATCAGCTTTCCTTTGTTTTAACAGAACACCTGAGAAAAACAACTTATAAGGAGGAAAGGTTTATTTTGGCTCGTGGTTTCAGTACACAGATGCTTTACTGTGTTATTTTTGGCCTTGTGGCAAGGCAGAATATCATGGCAGGGAGCAAATGGTGAGTAAAGCTTATTACCTCAGAAGCAAAGAGAAAGAGTGGAGGGAAGGTCCAGGGTCACAACCTCACCTTCAGGGGCACACTCACTATGACCTAACTTCCATCCACTAGGCCCTGACTTCCACAGGTCCACCCCTTCCCAATAGCACTGCAGGCCGATAACTCAGCCCTCAGTGCACAGCCTTTCAGAGATGTTTAAGATTCAAACATGAAGAAAACACTTAGATAACCTAATATGTTATCGACATTTTCTTTGGCAATTTTGATTACTGTTTCAAAAGAGCTGTTTTGTTTTGTAAGTTAAATATAGGTTTTAAAGAAATTTATAAAATGAGTATAATCAAAAGTAGATGTTAAGAAATCTGTAAATATATAAAAAATGGTATTAAACTTTTAAAAATCTAGATATTTTCCATCGATAGTGTATGTAAATTTCTTACCATGACATTATATATTTTTAAGGTTCTTGTTTTAAGTAACCACATAGTATTACATTGTGAAGATACACCATATTGGATTTAGCCACTTTTATATTGTTGGACATTTATTTTTAGCTTATTCATGTAAAAAATACTTAAATTTGTGTGATTTTATGTATGTTTATAACTACCTTTTGGGAGAAATTATTTTTAAAAGTATATCCACACTGAAGAGTATGTATTTTAAGGTTACTGGTAGACATTGCCAAAGGCCTACCATAAAAGGTGCCAATGTACATATATCCTACAGAATGTGAGAGTGCTAATTTTCTCTCCCCATTATCAAAGCTAAATATTTTAATTCTTAATTTTTTGCAAACCTAATTTTTATTTATTTCTAGGCTAATCTTCTGAACATCAGTCCTATTCGATCTCTAAAAATATAGATGCAATACTTTTAAAATAATCTTGAAAAATAATACATACATGAGTTGATTTAGGGATATTCTTAAAGATGAAAACAAAATGAGAACACAGTTGCAGACAGGTCAGGAGAAAGCTGAAAATCCATGGGAATTTCTGGGTTTAATTTTAACCACCGTAGCTGCTTAGAGAAAGTACACAGGTCCAAGGCAGTGGTGGGATATTAGAGACTGCTGCATAAATCCATGATGCCCTAAGAACTGCATGTTCAGTGAAAAAAATGGATCAATGTGAGGGATATGTTCCACAGAGAGAGATAATGAGAATATTTTCTTTTGCTGGTCTTAGCCCTAAAACAAAAACCTTAAGAGGAAAGTTTTGCTTACAAAGGGTCCTGTTGGTAGTAGCCCTGGATACCTGACAGGCCCAAACCAAAACCCAAAATCCTCTCTTGAAGAAAGTGCCATGTCTCACAGGATCCTCACTGATAATATTTCACACACACACACACACACACACACACACACACACAAATACGCAATATCAGAAAAGCATCAGCAGAATCGAAAAGCAGAGTCACACCCACAAAGATTTAGAAGTTGCAATTATAGATGTAGAATATAAAATAAGTATGTTTAAAAACAAAGAATTTGGGGCCTGGGGTGGTGGCTTGGCAGTTAGAGCACTTGCCTGGCATATACAAGTACACACACCCATGTACACCACTAAGTGTCAGAGCAACGAAAGCCATGTGAAAAACTCAATAAAAATTGATTCTCTCTGTCTCTCTCTCTCTCTCTCTCTCTGTCCTTTTCTCTTAAAAAAAAAATTATATCAGTGGGGACTGGAGCCCAGAAGTAGAGTGCTTGCCTGGCATACACAAGGACCCTGCTTCAAACTTCAGCACCACATACACAACTAAGGAAAACTAAAGATTTTAGTCAGGAAAACTAAAACCAGATGAAAAAATAAATAAAATTGATTCTTTCTCTCTGTCTCTGTCCCTCTCTCTCTCTCTCTCTAAAAAAAAAAAAAAAAAAAAAAAAGACCAAACAGAACTTGTAGAAATATAAAGGCCAAAATTAGAAAGTCAGTGTGTAAGGTGAATAAAACATTAGAGACTGGTGAGAAGAAAATGGGCCAACTTAGAAAGTCTGTAGCATTTCCAGCATGAGGCACAGAGAGACAACGCTGTGTAAAGAATTACAGGAAATATAGAGGCTCTGGCAAACTTGTAATCAGTTTTCCATAAGGGGATAACAAGACGAAACAAAGTATTTAAAAACAGAAGTTTGACCAACTCTCAAACTTTATGAAAGATGGGAGCTGTACTCAGATACCATGTAGGATTTGAGGAAAACATCCATATCTAGAGGTCATACTTTGGTGCAGAATATTAAAAAATCTAAACAAAAAACAGAGAGGACAAAGGTGGAGCGACAGAATAGCCGGGGACTTCCCAACTGCATCAAAGGAAGCCAAGAAACTGTAGTATAAAACCCTCCAAAATACTGAGAAGAAGACAAGAAAGCAAGCTAAAACTGTGTACTCAGCAAAACCATCTTTCAGGGAAAACTATTTTGAGAGGCTAAACAAAGTTAACATCTGGTCTTTTGCAAAGAATATCAAAACTGACAAATTTCTAGCAAGAAAAAAAGGAGGCAATAAAAGTAGAGAAATGAAAAAAAGGACTGAGATGTCACAAAGTCCAACAATTGACAGCCAAATAACACCAACGTCCTTTAGTCCAATTAGAGAAACGATCCAAGAACTTAAGCATGGTCTAAATGAGCGGGAAAGAGATATAACTTGACAAGTAGTTATAAATTGACAAATGTTCTAAAATTTATATGAAAGAATAAAAACCCAGACCAAGGTAGGAGAATCTACCCAAACAGATGTTAGGAGTTTTTCTAATGCTACTATATAATTTCAATTTCTGTAGTAACAGATAAATCAAATGATACCCCAGATAATAGAGATCAGTGAGAAAAGGGCCAATTCACAGTAACATTGGAACAGTTTGATATCAAAATTCAAAACCATGTGAATCATGACCTATGGCAAACCAAACATGAAAATGAAAAATAAAATTATTAAAGATTTTAAAAGTTGTATAAAACCATAAATTTGGAAAAATACATGTAAGCACAGTTATTTCCTCTGGGTAGTGAACTTTTTTTTTTTAATAAAACACACCCAAAAGTATATATATAAGGGAAGTGTTTCCTAATTTGAGAGTACTAGAAGAGGAACTCAAAGGTCATCAGAAAACAGCACTAAAAACAATAACAAGACAAACCACAAATAAGGAAAAGGTATTTGAAACACATAACTAACAAAAGAATATTTCCCAGCTATATAACTACCTAGAATCAATATGAAAAAGTAAGTTATAAAAGTTATAAATAGGTATTTTATAGAACATAAAAGACCAATAAAACATTGCAATGGTACTAGATAGCAATAATAAAAGAAAATCACAAAGGATACCAATTTATGTCCCCCATATTGACAAAAGTGAAAAAGCCTGTGTTGGTAGTATGTGGAGCCAAGGAAGCAAGCTTTTACACAATGTGTCTAAGGTTACCAGTTGGTGCAGCCACTGGTGAAAGAATTTGGGATAATAGCATAGAGTTGAAAGTACATGTCATCAGTATCATTCTAGAAACTATTGCAAATGTCCCCATGTAAGTCACACCAGAAGAATGTTCACGGTGACTTTAAAAAAAAAATCTGTAACAGCAACAGCAAACCTTAAAAATAATTTAAATGTCCACTTAAAATCAATGAAGATCCCATAGCTCATAAAACAGAATATGTGTGCACCTCAGAAACTGTACTCTCCCTGCCTTCCAAAGGTAATTACTCCCTAAACCCTATCATTTAGTTTTCTTCTATTTTCTAAAAGTAGCAGAGATAAAATCATACAGAGTTAGTTCTTTCATGTCTGATTTCTTTAGTTGACAGTACATTGGTAAAATTCATGGATGGTATATATGTTGTTAAATATAGGGACAGTTCTTTCATTTTCCTTTTACATTTTCCTCTATTGCATTAATATTCTGTTATGCTTCTATCTAGTCTGTTGATGGATATAGTCATTGCTATACAACATTTCCATTGTATGTTGATAATTCTAAAAAGACTAACTATTTGGTTCATATGTCATTTTGTATAGATAAAACATTACATGACAAAATAATGTAACAAACCCACTAAATTAACAGATAGTGAATGGTATTATCTTGATTTTAATTTCTTTGATTACTACTTGTGGTAGACACTTTTTCATATTTTAATTTGAATAGTTTTTGTGAATTGCCATTAATTCTCTTTGCCCATTTATTTACTTGTATGGTACACATTGTTATTGATGTGCAAAAGTTATTTTTTAAAAATTATATTAATCTTTATATGACCTTATTGGTGGAAAAGGTGCTTTTTTACGATTTGTTCACCATATTTTTACTGTGTGCGATTTTTAAGGTCTGCTTTTTAAATTTTCTATTTTATTATTATAAATTAAAAATACCACTAAACATTTCAGAAATTCAAAATTTGAATTTCACAATTCAAATATAAATAAAGATCATGTTAATTCTTTCTCCCCAAGTAACTGTTGTTAATATTTTGGTGTGTATATATTTTGTGTCTGTATATTGTATGTGTGTATGTGTGTATACATTTAAAATATATTTATATTTGTGCACACATTTTTGTAAGAAGGAGTTTTTTTGCCTTATAAGTACCTATTTTTAACCAATTATATAGTTCACACTATCATTTTAAATATTTAAATGGTATCTCATTGTAAAAATATGCAAGTTTTTAATTCAACATATATTTATTGAGACTGTATAACAGCATCATTTTGTAGGCACTAGGAACAAACAATGTAGAAAATTTCTGCAAAGGTGGAATTTAAATGCTAATGGAAAAAATATACAATATTCCAGTAAGCTGTTCATGTAATATAAGGTAACCACCAGCATGAGGAAGAAGTACGAGGAAGTGGAGAGAGAGGAATGGGTTGGTGTGAGGGAGAAGGGTGTTCAAGGAAGTCATCAAAAGCGAGCGGGAATATAATTGAACTATGGGGAGTCAATGCCAATTCTTGGGGCAAAATCAAATGCAAGTTCACACGGTAAGTTTTTTGTTTTTGTCTTTGAAATCAATCTAATGATACTGGTTAATATTAAGGTAACTTCTAATTATTCAAAATTATAAGAAATTTAGAGAAAATATCATGTTAAAATACTTGCTTAACATCTGCAGGTGTTATAACTGTTGGTCTCGGGGCTGGAGCGGTGGCTCAGCGATTTCGGTGCTTGCCTGGCAAGCCCAAGGAACCAAGTTCAAACCCCAGCACATATACACAACTAAGTGTTGGAGCAACGAAGGCCATGTGTAAAACCAAATAAAGTTGTTTCTTTCTTTCTCTGTCTCTCTCACTGTCCCTCTCTCTTTAAAAAAAAAAAATAACTGTTGGTCTCTTTAATTTTCAAACCCACTTTGTCTTGTATGTTTCTATAATTATAATAGGAAGATGTGAGTATATAGCAAAGGATATTCATCTAAGTGCCGTCTTGCTCCAGAGGCCTAATTAAGATTTACTTAGAGAGAGAAAAAAATAAACTTTTATAAAAAAGACAGGACTTCAAAGAACATTATATATATGAAATATGTAAACTATTCAACTTAGAAAGGAATTTTTATAACTAAGACAAAATTATTGATGTGACTTATCTTTAGCTTCCTTCATGGTGCTTGCCTCTGGCCCTTACTTCATACTGCCTTTTCATGACACCATGACATCATGGAACATTTAATACAATAACTTAAAAACAAGCACTTTGACACACAAATATTTTTCTCCTTAGGTTGCTGAGGCTAATTCTTTCCTGACACCTTTTAATGTCCTGCCTGTGAAAACGAAATGGAGTAACATTGGCTTTCATATCCTTCTATTTGATCTGGAGAACCTTGTTAAACTTTTGCTGCCAACTCCGCTCAGTGCTGCTGACCCTGCCCATTCATTCTATGGTAGTGAAATCTTGAGGAGAGCCAAGAGCACCGTAGAGAAGAAGACTCTGACAATAAAAAGAAATAAAACTTCCAGTGGTTCTCTCTCAGCAGAGGCACAAGCCAAGCCTTTCAGTGATGGCCAGGTCCAAGGAGATAACATCGCCACATTCATAGAAGAAAATGATGGTATTAAACGGCAGAAGAAATCAAAGAGCTCCAAGAAGCACACCAAACCATCAAGAAAGGTTGATACCAACCTCACAATAGACACAGCTAAATTGTTTCTCTCCTGCCTTTTGCCATGGGGAGTGGATAAAGAATTAGATAATCTCTGCATTAGGCATCTCAATATCTTAAAGCTTCAGGGACCTGTTTCCTTAGGGCTGGCTTCAAGTGAAGACCACTTCTCGTTGATGTTGCCAGGTTGGGATTTATGCAATACTGAAATGAAGAAAGAATACTCAAGAGTAAATTTATTTTCCAGAAAAGTTTTGGATTTGTCAAGTAAATACACAGCCACTCTTCCAAACCAGATTGAAATACCAAGAGGGCTGGAAAATAATTGTGATTCTTTGGAAGAGTCAAATACTATAACTTATTTATTGAGCAGACTGTTTTTAGTTAATAAGTTAGTTAACATGCCTTCAGAATTGGCCTGTGATATTGACAGGTAAGACATGCCTAGAGATTTTTACCATTCTAATTCGAGATGTTAAAAAATTATTATTTGCAATATTCAGTTCTTTTATGTTCCTTTCTTCCTCCTAATGGGGATAGGTATGAAAAAATGTCTTTGGTTCAAAACATATTTAAGGAAATATTCTTTTCAATCCTTTGGGATTAGAGAATAATTTGGCAACACATGTATATGTTTGAAAATTAATTCATTCAAGATACATCCTTTGTACTCATAATATGTGAGAGTAAGGTCATAGTACTTGATATTTAATGCATAAATTGGTAGATAGTTACATACAGACAGACAGACAGACATGGACATCTTCAAATCCAATATATATATATAGTATGAATTAAGTATGAGCAAGGCATATATAAATAAATGCTTTTAATAATATATATTTATAAATAACCAGGAATGGAAAAGTTTGAAAATTTCATATCTCTAATCCTCCAATCACATCATTGAGCTTATGTTTTAGCATATTAAAATAGAAAAGGCTCTCCAGTAATTCATTATGCGAAAGTACAGTTTAGAAATATTGGTAGCTATTGTTTCTTGAGTGTTCAGTATTTGCTAGTCACTGTGTAATCCTTTTCTATACCTTATTTCATTGACTCTTTGCAGCAAAGGTGGGCTGTTAGTAATTTTATTTTGCTTATTGTAGAAGTGAGGATATTGAAACTCATAGAAAGTGTCAAGCCCAAGGTTAATTCAGCTCCTGAGAGGTGGTACAGTCTGAACACCAGACCAGTCCTAGAGCTGCTCCAGCACTAACTGCAGCTCTGTGTTTTTATTTTCCTATTGATTAAATTCAGTGTAGTTTTCATAGTCTGACGTTACAGAATTGAGTTCAATTCACCAAGTGCTTACTATGTCCTAAGCACTGTCCTACAGAAGAAAAATAAAATGAACTTTGGACTCCTTCAGCTGATAAAAATGCTGTACATGAAACAAAGGAGACACTGAAACAGAGGAAAGAGTTAAGGAAAAAATGGTTGTATGAATAAGTAGTGCAGATGGTTACAGTAAAGTTCTGATTCATTTATGAAGTTTTCCTCTGTTTTCTTTGTTCATTTTAAATGCCTAAATCTTTCTTTTTTAATTTAAAATAGTCTTTGTTTCTTAACTTTTCTGTTACTAAGATTACACAGCATCAAACCATGGTGGAAAAAAAAATGCAATGGGTCTGGAGTCTGAAAACCTAGGATTGGATCCTGATTTTCTTGTTAATGCTAGCTATGTAACTTTGGGCTAGTCACTTAGACTTTCGGGCCTTACTTTCCTCTTTTGCAAAATGAAATGGGTGGGATAGATGATTGGTAAGTTTTCTTCAAATTCTTAAAAAAAACTTGGGCTGCCTACAAATTTCGTCTGCCTAATTATAATTCCACGAGCAGAGGAGAGACTTGGTGTTCATTCTGAGTTTGTGGCATGATATTGAGTATAGGATGGAGAGAATCTATTCTGTGCCCTGTATGGGAGCTTATGTGCTTTCAGCATGCTTTTCGTTAGTGGCCTTTAAATTGTTGCCAGACATTGGTTGACTCTAAAGCATTCTCCTAGGTGGGGTACAGCTCCCTGGTAGAGCACTTGCCTAGCATGCAAAGGCCTGGATCCCATGCCCAGCTCCAAACGCCCCCACCAAAAAAAAATTCTCCATGAAAATAAATAAATAAATAAATAATAGAATGAAGGTCTCAGAATTACAGACTTCTTCTCTAATCAGTCATCAAAAATTTGATCTGCTATTGAAGCCTAAACACTTTTTTTGAGAAATATATATAGAATTTATTACACCAAATCCTTCCAACAATTTTTGCCATTTCACTAAAATTTTCTGTGGTTGAGAAGTTGAGAAATCATTGCATGTTTAACAAAGGGTACGTGATTTAAATGAAGTTTCAGGAACTGGCTGACTGTCCATGAGAACATCCCCAACTGTATCTAAAGTTTCCTATAATTTAAACTCGACCCTAGGTTAAAGTCTGCTGGTTCCTAGGGAGAATTTTTTGGCAAATGTTAACATATTAGAATTGAAATACTTGTTGCAATAGCCAGAAGTCATACCCTTCAGTAGCAAAGCCACTCCTATAAAAGTGGGTCAGAAATAATCCTGGTTAACTAAGATTTGCAATTGAATTGGGATTAAGATTTTAGTTAGAATTAAGAATCACAAAAGATTAATATGGAAGATATTCCTAAAAATAACCTGTTCAGTTCCCAAATTTGCTAATGTGGTCATGCACTCTTCATATCTTCTGTTTATTTTCTCTGATTATTCTTCATACTTTTTGAATAATTTTCTATATATCTTTTTTCCCAACAGAGCCTTCAAAACAGAATCTATGCATAATAAGATGAAAAGTCCTGGGAATGATAGTTTGCATATTTCAAGCTTATATGGCTACTTAAGAAATGGTAAGGAAGTTATAGACACAGATATTATCAGATTTATTTTTTCCTATAAAATAGTATTTTTATAACTGGATGACATTGTTAAAATAAATAACATTGCATAAGACCTATATTTCACCAAATAATCTTTGAATGCCCAAAAGTCTGAAATTTTCAGCAAAGGAAATATTGGGATATTAAATTAAGATCATATGTGATTTATTGGAAGGTTTAATTACATGAGTATCTTTATTACCGAATGATTGTTATATTAGAGAATTTTATTGCTATTTCAGAAGGTCATATTCTTCTGAGTAACAATCTCAGTGTTTAGATTTTCTTTTGGTGCCAAATGGCACTCCTTCATCTCAGTAAATGGCAGTTCTTTCACTCCAGTTGCTCAGGCCAAGAACTTTGGTATCATTTTTTATTTTCCCTTTTTCTCATTTCCCATAATCAAAATTTTAGTCATCACGTTGGTTCTAGCTTCCAAGTACATCCCAGAATCCTGTTGTTCTTCACCACCTCCATGACCACTCACTCCCCTGGTGTGAGCCCTCCTCCTCTGTGTCTTGCCTAGATGACAGCAGCAGGTTCCTGACAACCTTTCTGATCCTATTCTTGGCTCATACCCTCCATTTCCAGTCAAGAAGATATTGTGCTCTAACTCAGAACCACTTTCTTCCACTTACAACCTTCCAGTGGTTTCTTCTTCACTTGGAATGAAAGCCACAGTCCTTACCAGCACTCACAAGGCCACAAGGCCCCATTGATCTGGCCGATCTACCTGTCCATCACATACTCATCCCCATCCCTGGCTTAACTGGGTTCCACCTACTCTCACCTTTTTATTCTTTTTTTTTTTTTTTTTGAAGAGAGAGGGACAGCATGTGAGAGAGAAAATCAATTTTATTTCGTTTTTCATATGGCTTTCGTTGCTCTGAGACTTCATTGTGTACAACATGTGCCATAACCACTGAGCCACCGCTCCAGACCCTCACCTTTTTATTCTAACAAAACATGACAAGCAGCCCCTTTGCATTGGCTGCGCCATTGCCCTGAATGTTCTTTATCCAGATATTCATAGGGCTCAACCTGCCCTCCTTCCACTCACCTTGATTCTTTCTCAGATGCCCTTCAATCAGTTAAGATGCCTACTGAGTGCTTCCTCGGCCCTTGCTACCCCTTTCCTTCTTGTCTGTTCTCCATAACCTTTTTCACTTCATTTTTTGTTTGTCATCTGCTGCCTGCTTCTAAAATGTAAGCCTGGTGGGGATTACATTTCTAGGATAGCTCTATTCACTATTATGTCCCCAGTTCCTCAAACATAGCTAGAAGGAATTAAGCAAGTACTTTTTTAATTAGTGGACTAATAAAACTAGTGACTGATTAAAGTTAAGGGATAAGTAGTGAATAGAACAATGGTTTGGAACATAAATGAAGTAGATGACTGAGGTTCAAGATCCAGCTTTTTGGCTTACTATTTACTCCTTTAAAAACTTATTTACTACATTTTTAAAGTGAGGATAAGGTTTTAGGCTTTATGCACATGTTGTTTCCAAAGTTGTGTGATTTCTGACCTTTTAATGGGATGTCTTGAACAATGGTGTACAGAGACCGTCACTGGACTATTAGGAAAAAATGCTTACAACATTGTCAAGTGAGAGCTTATTAATAGCTTTCAATTGTGGGATGTTTAGTATGTTCCAAGAATTACACTGATGGATTTAGACATATTATCTCATTTAATTATGAAGAATCCTATGCAGTTGAAGGAACTCTTCGTTCTACCCATGGAAGAATTGAGGCTCATAGAAATTAGATGACTCATTCACAATCGAACAATATCTGCGAAGCAGAGGAGCCAGCCTTCCAATCCAATTCTAATTCCCAGCCTTCCTTTTTCTTCCCATTCTGTGAGGTCACTTCTGACATTTTGGACTATAGAGAGTGTTCCCTCTGTGTGGCCTGGTCTGGGTTGCCAGCCTTCTCCTTAGGTAGTTGTTTTCCTTAGAGTTAAATTCAATGCTCATTTTTAATAATGTGAGGATAGGCATTAGGATTTAGGCAGGGCATTGCTGACTAGCGCTTCTCCTGTGACTGCCCCACTGAAAGCAGCTTAAGCCACCGGTGTTATTACTGAATAATATCTCTGACATTTAGATGCATTTGTATCATTTAAAATTCAGTTACACTGAAAACACAGGGTTGTATTCTGTTAAATAATAGAGAGATGGGAGGTAAACAAAAAGGATTTACTTCATGGTGTTAATTTTATAAAGTCAGATCCTGAAGAATAAATTAATACTCTGAGGCACTCATTCTAAAAGCTTGACAAGAACCAATACTCACTTCTGTCAGCAGAAACAGTGACTGAGTTCTATTGGTAAACCTGTGATGTTTTCTTTTCATCTTTCCCTCTGAAGTTGCAATTAATTCTTTAACTCACTGACATTGCCAAGAAAAGTTGGCTCTCATTTCTCATATTAAAATTTTAACATCACATTAAAGTGCACTGTGAAGTACCCCACGATGCCAGTAAGTAGTTACAGTTGAGACCAATACTTAGCTTTGATGGTTGAGTCACAAGGTCAACAAAATGAAAGATGGAGAAAGAAAAGAAATCAAAAGAAAATTTTCTGTTCCTTTCTGTGCTCTGAAATAAATGTAAAATAGGACTTAAGAATTATAAATTTCTATCATATATGTTTTATGTACTGTTTTTGGTCATTTCAAATTTACATCATATACTCCTACAGAAAAAATAATGATATTAATAATTAGTCAAAAGTTTCTTATGTATTTCTTTTATATTATCTATTTGCATTATATGTAATACATTCTATCACATTCTTCTTATCTCCTAATATGATAAGATATACATTGAAATAGCAACCATGTAACTATATAGGATGAATGACTCAATCAAAGGTATATTCACAAATACTAATTTGAATAGTTGATACCAGAATGTCAAATGTGGATGAGTACATTAATTTAAATAGAGTAGCAGTTTTCCCATGTTATTATTATAGAGTAGCTTCTTCCCCATCTTATTCCTGGGATCTGACACCTACATAATATACCTTAGCCATCAGAAAACCTTAATTCATTGATTTTTCATTTGGATAGTTATATGTACATTTTCAATTAATGAAAAGGCACTTATTAAGTGCTTTTTTGTGTAGGGAACTTCTGGGCACTCCATGGATCAATTTAAACAGACCAAGCCCTACCTCACTCTAAAAAATTCACACAAAAATTAAGGCAGAAATAGGACATTTAAAAGGGCAAACTAAAAAGAAACAATACATAACAAAATGAGTCAAAATTGAAGCATTAGTGCTTTACCTATTGATCAGAGTGGAATTGCTGGGTAAGGACAAATCAAAGGAAGGAAGTCTTTTATTTGATTTTACATTTAATAGGTACTGATTTGTGACAGGATTGAGTTTCAGGAACTATTTGTATGAAGAATAAATTGCAAAATTTGGTGATCTATTTTAGGGTTGCAAAGAGGTACAAAGATGGATTGAAACTAAAAAAAAATGTGATTTGATCTGCATTTGTTTTAGTATTATTGTTAGAAATACATCTAAATGTGTATGTATAGATAGATACATACATATGTGTGTATATATAGTGTGTATGTATAGATACATATATATGTGTATATATAATGTGTATGTATATGTACATAAATATAATGTGTGTGTGTGCATGTGTACAATTCTGGCTATGCATTAAAATCATCTGAGATAATTTTACAAATTATTATTGCCTACCTAGCCTCCACCCCTGGGCCTACTAAAGCAGAATCTCTGCAAAAATGAACCTGGGCATGGCATTTGCACAAACAGGTTTCCCAGGAGGTTCCAATGTGCAGCTAGGGCTAAGATCATTGGGTTACAACATTTCCAATTCTCTCTGGGTTCTAATGTGTTCTTTGTATTTCTAGGTAAGAATGAATCTCACGCACCCGAGGCTGACCTTCCACTTTTAAAGCTAATGGCCTGTTGGCGAGACCAGTCTGTGCAGGTATGATTATAGTCCATGTTCTTGAAATTATTGGAAAAGTTTATTGCTGCTAAGATTCATTGATACCCGCTTTACCTGATAGTGCAAGTAAGTAGTTACTTATGTCCTCTCAGGACTTAAATTTTAACATGCCTAATGTGGATGCAGAGATGAGAGGAAAAAAAAAAAACCAAAAATAAATCAAGGGTACACCAAAGAACGCATGAATAAATTGGGAAGAAATGTGGGGATTTATGCTTTCATAGGTAGCTTCTTGTCTGATAGGTTTTCAATTTGATGGAGTTATGACTTGATTCAAAATGTGCCATAACATTAAGGTGCCTTTATTTGAGAATTTATTCATGTGAATTTAGCAACCATTTTTCCATTCCAAGAATACTTCTGAGCTGACTGGAGAGTGGTTTCTTCAATGTCCAATTTAAATTCTTCTTACAATGCTTTTTTGGGTCCTAAAAGAAAGTTTACTGTTAGCTTTGCACATTGTACAATAAATGTTTGTGCACTGGTTAGAAGAATTTGTGTTGGAACTTCACTCCTCTTCATGAACCTGACAAACATAAAGTTTGCAAGATGAGAATAGCAGTAACTCCAATTACAACTGGTTATTCTTATATGTAAGGAAACAAAGAAAGTTAAGTCAAAACAAACTCTAAGGGTTTGATACTATTATAACAGCAAATGCACACAGCTCTAATCACAATGGAAAATTATTGTCATGGCCTACAGGTTTCCACATGATTTGCCACCATCCTAACTTCATCTCTCATCATCTCTCTGGCCCATTCTTACCCTTGTATAGCCACATTGGCTTTTTTTTTTAAGAGAAGAAGAGAGAGAATCGATTTTATTTAGTTTTAGTTTTTCATGTGGTTTTGATTCTCTGACACTTAGTTGTGTGTTACTGGGACATGAACCTGGGTCTTCGCACATGTCAGCCACCGCTCCAGCCCGTGCTTATTTTTTTTTCCCCCTACAAAGCACAAAATTTATTTCCTCAGTATCTTAATGTTTTCTTGGACTGTAATTCTTATTTGTCTATTTTTCAATCCCAGATCTTTGCTCAAAATCTTCTTTGTTAGTTGTCCCTGACTATTCCAACTGATGTTGCCCCCACCCCACACCTTCAGTCCCCATGCTGTTACCCAACCTTATGGTCTTATTGTGATTGCTTTTAATGGAAATGATATCATTTTTAAATCTTTTTTTTCTTGCTTATTTTCTGTTTTCTCACTATCATATCAACTTCCTGAGAGTTCTCATTCACCCCCTCTCACCAGAGGCCAGAAAAACCATAGTGACAGTAGCATTCAATGAATATTTAAAGAATGCGTGAATAGCTATATAAACATTCTCTGTAGTGATCATAACAAACACTCGTACATGCAGACTTTATCAGCATATTAGCAGTCACTTCAGAGTCTGTTTATTAAAAAATGAGTCCCCCCACCCCACCTCGAGCCAAAGAATCTTTCAATGGGGGAAAATCTTTAAATAAAATGATTCAATAGAACATTTATCCTGAATCTAGAAATCTTTTATAATTGTGTGTTTAACTTTCAACCACATTTTGAAATAGTTTGCTGTTTGGACTAACGGACTTTAAGTTTCTGTGTTCAGTGACCTGGGGTAAAATCATGGCAATAGGGCAAATACTCCTGGAGCATCTACCACTTCCTGCTCAGGAAACCAAGCCTCTAGGTCCTGTCATCTGTCACTAGCCTAATGCAAAACCCAGGAAGATTGATTTAGCTTTTTTTTTTTTTATCTTTTTCATTTGTAAAGTGGGAAGAAAATTTTCTAGACCCATCAGGAACAACAAAGACCCTTGTAAGCATTTGTTTAGATGCTTGTAAAGCAGCAAAATATGGCTTTAGAAATTGAGTATTTACCCATCTTTAAGGGAGAAGGTAAGAATGAGTTAATTGTTCAGATAAATGAGTCAGTCTAGAGGTTATCCCTCTTGTTTCTCATACATCAAATAACCAACATAAAAATAAATCCTGGAAAAGGAACAGGAAAGTTTTAAGTTTGCTATTTGCATTTCTGGTGCTTAAGTGAAGTGCTTTAGATTTTTTTACTTTTAAAACCAGTGGAGGGGGCTAGAGCAGTAGCTCAGTGGTTACGGTGCTTGCCTGGCATGCACAGGGATGCAGGTTCAAACCCCAGCACCACGTACACAACCAAGTGTCTGAGCAACAAAAGCCATGTGAAAAAGTAAATAAAATTGATTCTCTCTCTCTCTCTCTCTCTCTCTCTCTCT